>APFE030113314.1:51544-69977 GCA_000404065.3 Pinus taeda | reverse complement strand
TCAATCCAACATTAGAGTCTATGAAATCATGATTAACATTTCTTTTGTTCTCATCATGAGTTTCTTTTACTACCCTTTCACCATTAGTAACCATTTCTTGTAGCAACTAATTCAAATTTATCTTCAATTCTTTCATCTTAGCATCCATGCCATTCATCTTATCGTCCATCGTAGTGTCCATGCCATTCATCTTAGCGTCCATCGTAGCATCCATGCCATTCATCTTAACATCCATCGTAGCTTCCATGCCATTCATCTTAGCTTCCATGCCATCAATCTTAACTTGCACACCATTCATATTAGCTTCCACGCCATTTATCTTGTCTTAAGTTACCTTTTGTGAGAGTGAAATTTGTTGTACTTAGTCTTGTAATTTTGATATATCATGTTGCATTTCTTCCTCTTCTTCACGAGTCATGCTAGATCTTTCAGATTGCTTACTAGGTGTTTCCATTTTCTTTCTTCGGGGCATCAATTAATGCTAATAATTCTTCACTATTCCCTTTGAATTCCTTCAAACTAATTTTTCAAACCAATCTTATGAAAATTTAGAGAAAAAAAAACTACACACCTTTTTTTTCACTTTGTAAGAGCTTGATATTGAATCTGTTGTATCTCTGTAACTGCGGATCTTGAATATCTGAAATCGCATCCTTAAATATCCCTTTGTGTCCTCTTTCTAACCCCATAATTTTGATCAATATTGGATTCTTCAAGGAAGAGTTATGCCAAATCTCAGGCGGTGACCTGATTACAGACTATTTTAGTAGAGAGAATTTGTATGAAGTGCCACATGTAACTGTTTCAACCTTAGCACCTAAAACTGATATACAGAAAACAACAAGCCTTCCTCTTTTTGAAACTTCTTACGAAATTTCAATCTAATGCTCAGAACAAAAGTTATAACGATTTTCCCCAGGTCACCTGTTTGGAATGTAATTGGGGAGTTTGCAAAAACCCTAACTTTCTCAAATCATATATCCGAAAATATACTAATACAAGCTCTGAAATTCGTACCCAGAGTTCAGAACAATTTCGCTTCAAATGGGTTTTTCTTTTAGCCTATGAAACATCGCAGAAAAAAGTTATAGCGAAAATGCCACGATGACCTGTTTGGAGCAACGAAACCCTAGAATCCAAACCTCTCATACCAAATGTTATGAACCAACTCACAGAAATATAGAAAAGATAGATCAACGCTTTAGAATTCAAACTCTTCGAGGGGGAAACCTCCTTTACATTACACAAATGAACAATTCTTGGATGATACAAATGACTAAACCTCCCTTCTACATATAGGAGTCTAATGGGTCACAATATAATCAAGCCGACATAACAGTAATAACATAAGGGCACAACAATAACAATAGTGGGTTTCTATGGGGCACACTAATAATAATATGAGGACAATAGGGGCACAATAATAACAATAAGAGATACAATGACAATAGTAATGGGGGAATCACTATCATTATAGGGACCTAACAGCTATTGACTAGGATGTCTTAGATCCCCATTCCAAGTAGAATCATCCAAAAATACTTCTGTTAACCCATGCTAAAAAATAGCGGAAAATTACTATGACCTCCAATTTTTTTCAAGGATAAAATAATGTTTTTTATCCTACAAAAGAACTTACATAAACCAATTAACCCAATCCTACAACAAGAAATCATTTTTACTAAATGTAGAAATAGAAAGAAATAAAAGAAGAGATGCATGTGGATAAGAAGTGAAACGAAGGAAAAAAATGATACAAAAGGGCTTTGAGGCTCATGGGATGACCAAGCCCAAGGAAAATCGGACCTATGGAGGAGAACAAGATTTAGAAGTTGAACATGACACCAATCTTCATTATTTTCATCAATACAATTACATCCCTGCAAGAAAATACAATGGAACTGCAGAACTATGAGTTCTCTCCACAAGAACACTAATGAAAATCTCCCTCTAGAGGCAAATTCGACTTGGTACTTATAAAAAATGATTAGTAATCATTCCCCATGAATGGAGGAAGCTTTCCCCACCAAAATCCCTTGATTAGTGGATCTGGTTCCCAATACTAGGAATCTGCATTAAATGGTAGGGAACACATTCCTAGATTTTCTCAATCATTGGAGTTCCACAATTTGTGTTATAATTCCATAATATCTTGTTGATTTATTATTTAATAGTGATCCTCCTATTGTAGGGAGCAAGTCCAATTATCTCCTCCTCCAAGTCTTCATAATTTTCCCAATATTCGCATAATATTCCACAAAAATAAATAATATTAGACACAAATATGCAATTATTCATAAACCTTCCTAATGAATATATTAAATTTAAAAATACATTATCTAATGCAAAAAGAGAGGTTTAATGTGCTGAAGGATGGTCATAGGCCTTAATTTATGTTTAATTTAGAGGCATGGGCCTTAATTTGTCTAATTTAGAGGCCCATCAATTGGTACTTTCATTTTTGAGCTAAAATTTGATCACCAGATCAATTTACATGTGTGATAAAAACTCAATAAAAATGCTTACAATTGTATGCTTGAGCATGTGATGCCATGAAACATCAATTTGTTTCGTTGTTTAAATCCCTCCCGCTCCAAAAATAATTACATGCACCAAATACTTATATTACCATTGTATGCCCAAGAAATCATGAAAGAAGCATCTTCCTACTTCTTTACCCATGTCCCTCTCTATTTGAAATACAATAATTCAAATAAAGCACTTCTTAACCATAAATTCTCCCCATAAATCGTCATGATGCATTTCCATGTGCTTTCTACTATCAAGCTACTTCACTAACCATTTAAGTGAATCAACCTCACTTAAGCCTCCTAAGATCTACTAAGCCATTTTAGTCATTTCTCTCCATCTAGTCTACCGCAAGGACCTTTGCCTACAACTTTGAAAACCTTGAATTTTCTCTGATTATCCTATAGGTATCTCACATGGGCCTTCATAATAAAACAACATACCGAGTGAGAGAATACTACACACTTTTGAAAATAAACTTTGATCATCAGATCCCCCCCAAAAAAATCACCTCTTTCAACATCTCGCAGTAAACATAGCTCTCAAGGGATCAACTTGCTAAACCTCAAACAATGAAAAAACTAAGATTCTCTAACAAGAATGTATGTACTCTTCTCAGAATTGTTTTTTCTACACTTACTAAAGTGAATATTCATTCACCATTAATCATTATGCACTTCAATATGTATTTTCGACGATACTTCTTCCACTTATACAAATAGAACAAACAAAAGATAACTTAGTAGTCTCACACATCCCAATGATTGGATTTCCACACATGGTGACCCAAATATTTATGATCTTAAAAGTGAATCTCCTCGTGACCTTTTATATGTGGTCATGGTGCAACTATGAACTAGCAAATATGCTTTGTAAGTCAATCATTTCGAAGCGGTATATCTAAGTGATTGTCTCTGTCAATGATCTACAAGTTAAAATCTACCAAACTTAAAAACTTCTTTCAACCTAGTGCACTATGGTATGCATTACTTCTTCACTCAATTTTACCACTAGAACCTCTAGGACACCATGCATCACTATTATTAATTTTTCTCCTCCATTCAACTCTCTTCTAGCTATCATATTAAGTAGACTTGTAGAAGTGGGATGAAGTGACCACACCTAAAGGAAAAGTTGTTACACCAACAAATCCACAATAACGTCAACTTGAGCTTCAGTAATAGTGATCCACACTTAAATTTTTCATGCTAACAACATATCATAATCTAAGAATTCTACTTAGGCTAGTTGAAAACTTGTTTTGCTTCAGGGGAACTTAGACTACAAATAAATAGGAATTACTGAGAGGGGGGGGATGAATCAATAATAGAGAAATTCTTTCAAATTTTAAGTGTAAGTCTTTAACTCTTTTCAATACAGTCTGTTACTTTTGTGAGCTTTCATACACAAAAAAAATCATCAACAAGATAAGGCATTCACATGTATATACAATCCATCACATGAGCAACGTACACATATTGACACATATATTTTTACGTGGAAACCCAAAGAGAAAAAACCACCAATTTGTTTGTTATCGCGATGTAAATTAAGAACCTACTTAATTACATCAATTTGTTTCTGAGCACCCACTCATAGGAGGAACCGACCCCCTTAAGATAGCAAGAACCTACTTTCTAAGAGGCACCAACCTCTTATGAATGCAAGCCACCACCTTCTCTAGCCACTATTCTACCTTTCATAGAATTTTCACACTGAAAATAGAGGCAATTACATATACAAAGAAATACACATCTAATTCATTGAAGTATCATGCTTCTGCTCTCGACCCTCTGTGTTTCCACAAGAACTCTCAGCCTCACACAATAATAGTGGCCCTCTTTGCCCCTTTTCTCTAAATTGTGCTCCTTGCTGCTCCTTCAACTCTTAATCACATCTCTTTGCAACATTGTGCCTCACTTCATCACTTGGGCCACTTTCTCAGCGTTCGCATGCTCCACTCCACTCTCTTTAGCTCATACAACAATATTGTATCCCCCACTTTGATCAACTATGCTCCTGTGTTTTTTCCTTTGTTGTACACTGCTCGATGTTGCCTCTGCTACCATCCAAACTACCTAAGAGTGTACTCTTCAACATGGTTCTCGATTTTTCTATTGCATGTAAATTTGCCACTGCTCCTACATTAAACACTAGGAATGGGCTCCTGAGCATTTATCCATACAGAGAATTAATTCTCAATCAAACTACACACTCCAACTAGACTACCCATGCTAATCAATTTCCCACGAAGCTTGAAAGGTACTTCAACATGGCTTCTCTATTCTTCATTTAATTCACTGAGGCATGCACATGAGATCAGAGGAAGCTTTCTTTCAACTCAAGAAAATCCTAACGCTCTTCTTTGTAAATCATGGTCCTTGCTGCCTTGACTCGAAAATCTCTACCTCTGTCTCCTTTCCTGACAATTTCCATTACTCTTGCAGAACCAAATCTTCTACATGCACTTACCTAACTGCTTACTCAATTTTCCTTCAATACCTTTGTGTTTCTATATCAAAGACCCTCATTTTGTAACATTTTTTACAAGGAATTTACAAAATCACGAGATTTCGATTGACCCCTAGCCCCTTTTTCTTATCCCCTTCTTATTTTTCTTCCATGGGACCGGGAGTTGTGACTAGTGATACATCACTTAGGTGCTAAGCCCTTGAGGACCTGCTAAAGGCCTATTTCCTTGTGTTATCGCTCATTTCCGTTGGTTATTCGAGCTTTCACGACCAAGTACCAAACACATTGGAAGCCCCATGTATTGAGAGTTTCTTCAAAATACAATTACGAAGAAGTTACAAAATCCCAACCTTCAATATTCCGACCTCCAAAATGACATCATGCTCACTTCATCATCTCCACGTGGTGTCTCCTTCGTGGTGACGCATGTCACCCAGATTTTCCCCATTAGGTCACCCAATAGAGTTGAATCCCCCTGCCACATGTTCTCCATATTTCTACATCATGCTGACATCATCTTCTAGTGTCAGCTCCTAAGGGCCAATTAGTTGCCTCCACGTGTCTTGTTAGAGGAGTGAGAAAGGGTCCATCGATCCTTGGTTTGCAAACGATTTCCTTTTTATTTCTCACTCCCTACAATCCTCAGTGCTTTTCAAAGAAATACAATTAACAAGGAGTTACAAAGCACTGAAATTTTGATGTACCATCCTTCCGAGGTCTAGGAATCTCTAACCCTTCGACATTTTGAAGACCAACCTACTTTCGGGTTCTCAATTTCAGCCTTTGAAATTTGGCCCCTCCGACATTCGGCCTGCTCTGATATTCAGTTGCCCCGATAATCTCTAGGCTCTAATATTCCTTACCTTCTAAGGTCCCAAATTTCAAGGTCCGAAATTTGGCATCCTCTTAAGGACTTTAAAATCCTTACTTTCGTTGCCAATAACTTTTGATCTCGAGACCCATTCATGTACTTCCACATACCATTGGAAATCACTTTCTGATCACTTTCTAGTGGAGAAGGCCTGATGCAGTTTTTTAGCCCATTTGATACCTGAAACATGGCTGAAAACACTCTTCTTGGGCTCTTCCTCAATGCTAGTCCAGATGACATCAATTCCAACATACCAAGTGCCACCAATCGATCAAACAATATCAATTGTCCAACAACACTTTCAGTTTGTACTACCATATATTTTTTTCTTTTCCATCATTAGGGGTTGTCTCCTTCTTTTATTTAGTAGGTTCCTTGGTAGCAAGAGAATCTTTGTCCAAGAATATACATTCCAGCCCCTCAAAGTATTTCCCTTCAACGAAGTTTTTCCTCATTGCATCAGTCATGAATTGCAATTCCTAGTTCTTTATTCCGAGTAACATACTTTTCTGATAAGTGAGGTATACGAAGGTAAATAGGGTAGTCTCCTTACTTTTTTACGCTTTGTAGAAATGGAAACAATTGATTCTTTGAAAATGGTATCTACAAGAGTGGTTGCAAGTGTACTCATGGGAGAAGTAGTGATTTCTTCTTCATGGTCAACAATAGTAGTGTCAACCGGTATGCCTACAGAAGTGGCAACAATTGTTTCCTCGAGAGTAGCATCAACTATGTCTGCAAGAATATAAATAATTGTGTCCTTGAGATTAGAAACAACTATATCATTGGCCTCATCATCTTAGCATCATAACCCTTTAACCTATGCACACATTCCATCCATCCTGCCTATTGAAAAATAACTTGAATATGGTAAAAAGCTCCTGGGATCACTTCTTAAATGGGTTCATGATAGATAAGTGAGCCTCCATGGTACCTGTATCTATTTTTCTCTCGACTATCATTGTTACAAGAGGAAAATGGTAGTTTGGAAATTTTTGGGAGGTAGTTTCCAATTTTGGTGCAGAGTGGTGAGTTTAATGGTTTCCAATAGATGAGTTATGAATTTGGGAATATCATGTAAATGAATTATGGTAATAGATATTGATATAGAAGTACTCTTTCTACTTTAAGACTCATTCATTATGAAAAATGTTGGAAAACATACCTATCATATCTTAACTCAGTGTCTCCTCCTTCGTACAATCAACTTAGTTGGTAGTTGGTACATTAATTGTACATTCTCTGTGAAGTTGCAATAACATGCCAGAGTCACAACAATAGGAATCACATCAACCAAATTCATGGAAAGAGGAGTTGCAAGAATGAGAGTTGCAACAAAAGAAGTATTAGCATGAAAGTAGGAGTTGCAAGAATGAGAGTTGCAACAAAACAAGTATTAGCATGAAAGTAGGAGTTGCAACAACGTGTATTACAAAAATAGAAATTGAAGCCATGGCAGTTGCAACATAAGCAGTTGCAACAATAATATTTGAAGCAATGGGAATTACAATAGTGAGAATGGAAATCATTGAGGTTGCAATGGGAGTTGTAACAATAGGATTTGCAACAACAATTGATTAGTAGAAGTGCTTTTCCCTGCATAGAAAATCATTGTTATTGAAAGATGATTTGACATAACCATTGTAAAATTACAAAGTGTCATTTTTATTTTTTTGCATTTCATGTGCCAACAGGAGCTAGTTTGTGCATGACATGTGCCAATGTATGCCACTAGGGGTTTCCATAGACAAGACTCCTTTTTTTATTTTTGGTAACAAAAGAGTGAGCTATCTTGCAAGAATCATCTATTTTTACACCAATTCCATATCACTATTGGGCCATCCACTTGTGATTTTTTATAGGAAGGCTTACTTAGATAAGGGTTGATGATATAGGAAAAGCCCATGTCAATTGGCCATAAGGGGAGTTATGTCCTCATCTATGGTGTTAATTTTGATGGTTTTGATATCATAGACAATATCAATCTCATAAGGCCTATCAATTTGGTGCAAAACTTCCCTCTAAAGTATTTGAACCTAGAATCAAACAACAGAGCCCAGTACCCAACATATTTTTCATTTTTGATGAATTTATTGTTCCACTGTGCCCTCTAATTATATATCACTATTGTTGGTGCAAGATAGCCCAGTGAAGTTCATCCAATTAATTGATATGGAGGGTCCTTTGATTTTTACCTTTTGTTAGATCCATTCCAATTTGGATGACTATTCTGAGTTTTTGTATTTCTATCTCAATTTGAGATAATGTTCATTTCTAGTACATTAGCTCGTAAGAAGTGCAACCAATAGTAGTTTTCCATGTGTTCTAATAGACCCATAAAGCTTCAGGAAGTATGTCAATCCAATATTTCATATGTAACTAAACAATTTTGGTGATGATGTTCTTGAGAATCTTATTTGTTCCTTCCACTTTCGTTTTTGGATTCACTACAAGGAAAATACCCTCTATCAAAGGTTTTTGTGGAAGCCACTATAAAAAAAGCCCAAAAAATTGTTTGTAGTGGAGGCCACTAGTAGAGTTGCGAGAATGGATGTTTTGGTAGATGTTTTTTAATGGTGCATCTATAATACACTAACAGACTGGTGTGTTATTATAATTATATGCATCAATGCTTAATAACATAAGAATAAAAAAATAATGGTGCATTACTATAATTATATGCATTAGTGGCAGAATTGTTTTTTATAAAAATAAAAAAATAATGGTGCGATAGGTACATAATGTGCACCGGTGCATATACTACTCGGTAGCACAAGATAAGGGTTAAAATTAAAAAAATGTTGGTCATAAAATTCATTGTTCCTAGTCTGGTGCTATACTCTTACGAAGCCTTGGTGCTAAACCCATATACGAATGCCCTGGTGCATAGACAATTTGGTGCACCATTGTGGGGTTTTTAATTTAAAAATAGCAGTGCGTTGCTTATTTTATATGCATCGTTGCCATTCATTGAACTAAAGGCCTTGATGCTTAGTAGAAAATGGTGCATCATTGTAGGTTTATTTTTTATATAAATAAAAATAATGGTGCACTACGTATATAAGGCGCACCGATGCATATACTGTTTGATAGCACTAGACAAGGGTTACATTTAAAAAGAAAGTCGGTCATAAAATTCATTTTCACCATTTCAGTGCTATTCTCACCTAAAGCACCGATGATTTCCCTTTTTATGAAAGCCCCGATGCATAAAAACATGATGCACCATGTCAAGGTTTTTAATTTCAAAAACAATGGTGCACTACTCATATAATAAAAATTGGTGCCACTAATAGAATTGTACATCTTGGTGCTTAATAGACAATAGTGCACCATTCGAGGGTTATTTTTTTAAATAAAAAATAACGGTATGCTAAGTAACTTTGGAGCACGATGTGTATGCTACTCTATAGCATTGGAATAGTGTTAAATTTAAAAAATGTTGGCCGCAAAATTCATTTTCACCATTTCGGTGCTATACTCCCATGAAGCGCTAGTGCTATTACCTTTTCCGAACACCCTAGTGCGTATACAACATGGTGCTTCATTGCAGGGTTTTTAATTTAAAAATAGCGATGCTCTAGGTGAAACTGAAGCACCAGTGCATATACTACTCAATAACACTAGAAAAAGGTTAAATTTAAAAAAAATGTTGGTCATAAAATTTATTTTCACCATTTCGGTGCTATACTCCCACAAAGCATTAGTGTTATTCCTATTCTGAGATGCCCCAGTGCATAAATAAAATGGTGCACCAAGGTAAGGTTTTTAATTTAAAAAATGGCGGCACACTTCGTAAATAATTAGCATCAATGCGTTGAATACTCGAGTGCATTAGAACAGTGTTTAATTAAAAAAACTTACTAGTCATAAAAATCATTTTTACCATTTGCAGTGCTATAGAGTTCTTAAGCATCGGTGCTACTTTTTCCTCTACAAAATTGCCATCGATGCTTCCCTTGCTTACCATCCTTCCATTCATTGCTCATTGCGTGCCTTTCGAATTTTGTCAAATGATGGTCAAATTTATTTTTTTGTTTATGTGGTAACCATGCCTCCTAGATGAGAAAATGTCTAGGTAATGTCTATATTTCTTGCTAACTTAAATTTTTAACTGAGTAGAATTGAAAATTAAGTAGAAAAATGCATTTTTTTTTTTTGCGTGGTGTGTTCAGGAGCTTCAATTCACACCATTCACGGCACACCTTGTAAACTTACAAGGTGCACCACAAATCGGTGCTTAATATTAATGCACCATAGTTTTTTAATATTATATGGTGCATTTGGTAAATGGAAACACACTGGGCCGTGAAGTTGCACCAATTTAAAATTATAATTTTTATGGAAGTGTATGGTAAGAGTAAGTGTTTGGTTCATTTATTTTTACCAAACCCATAGCATAATATTACAAAAGTATAGATTAGTGTGTTTGTTACCTTGAATGTTTTGGTGTAGTATGTTGACATAAAATTAACGCACCAATGTGAAAGTTATGTTGACGCATCCCATTAAAAAATAAAAATAACAAATGATATATATATATATATATATATATATATATATATATATATAGATATATATATATATATTATAATATAATATATATATATCGGTGTTTTAAGTTGATGTACACAAAGTTTTCAATACATTCCTATTTTTTTGGTACACTATGTTTGGTGCATTCGTTTTTTTTTAGCGCACTAAGGTTGATTTTTTTTTAATTGAAATTTATATGCCCATGCTTATAAACACATTTTTCATTTAATAAATTTGGTTTATGTTGTATGTATGAGGCTGATGTATTTAATATGTCAATCATGTAGAGATGTCGAAGGAGAGAGGAGCAATAGCAACATGAGCAAAGAGTTGACTAGTACAATATGATACAAGAGTGGGAGGCACAAAAGAGGGAGAGACATTTTTACCCTTGCCCTATTACCACAACGATGAAAGGCCTCTTGAGGAATGTAGGTCTTATTAAGAATTATGACGAGGATACATCCCTGAAGGGGTACTACAGGTTGTTGGCACAATTGATCCGTTAGTGCGATATCCACCAAATGACTTTTCGTGTCAGTCCTAACATGTGGTACAATCCCATTGAGGAGGACATTTATTTTTCACTAGCCTATCGAGGACAGGGGAGTATTTTCCTCAGTTCCATGATGTCCCCCATGTTGTTGTAGTAGAGAGTCAACTTATCTACTCTCAAAGATATGTTGTGGATCATGTAGTTTGTGCAGTGCATTTTTAGGTGTCTATTGAACAACTACAAATCGTTTCTTTTCGTGCAGAGGAGGATAGGTGCATCTCACTATTAGTGAGTACCATTGCACACTCTACTAGGGATGGGAAACACATTAGTTTTTCTCTTTCGTTTTATGTTGATTCTTTGGTGCAGAGGGCATGATGTATTAGATGGTTTGCCATTTTTAATGAAAATTTTGTATAGATTTAGATAGATGTCATGGTATGATACATGGGAGGTCGAACTTCCCTTTTGCTTCATATTTGTTTTGTTTAATTATTGAGAGGTTTTCAGAGACAAGGCCTAATTTTAACCGTCACCCTCCTAGGTCAATGACTTAGGTAGAAATACACATGTGGGGTGAGATGATGCCCAAGAAGGGCCAACCAGAGTATATGGCCAGGATTTCCACCGATGCACTCGGATATTAGCAAGTGAGGTTGACCACATGTTCATCATGGTTTTGTGTCCGTATGCAGGGATGGAGTGGCAATAATGTCCCAACATCCTCTTCACATAGGATGATCCAGCAAATGATAGAGGTAATATTAATGTTTTATTTAAATTAATCTTGTTTCATTTTATTATCTTAATTAATTAGAATAAAATTTATTCTAGAATGTTCTTTAATTTGTTTTCTTAAATTGTTTAATGAAATTGTCTAATTATTGTTGTGTACTATATATTTTGTAGATATTGGCACATTCATTGGGGACATGCCTCCTCCCCCACTGGATGTAGATGCAGAGATGGAAAAGGTCATAGAGGGTGAGGGAAGTCCTCATATGTTGATACTCACGGGGATGCAATTGCATAGGGATGATATTAAATTTAGGATGGAGGTGGGTGACCAACTCTCTAGACTTTTGGTTGAGGAGAGAGTCTGCCCTATGACTGCTCAAGACATTAGGGCAAATCCTAGGCTCCCAAATCTCTTAAGGGACTTGTGCAATATGGTGAGTCTTATGCATCATACCATCAGAGCTACCAGCCTACTAGTAGTGAGGAGGGATTGCCATGTAACAGATACATAGTCTTCACCCAATACTACCCCATTGGATGATGATCAAGGTCATGATCCTTATGGTAGTACTCCACCTCTTCCTCCTTCACATCATGACCCACTACCTATTTATCCTTAGAAAGCATACCAACCACCTCCTACTTTGACTCTTGAGGCAGTTGACCATCCATATTCTTCTACTACAAACCAGGCTGCCACTAGTACTATTGTACTAGATATTTTATAGCAGTTGTTTGACTTGATGCAATTATCTGACTTGTTTGTATATATATATGATGCATTTTTTTGTTCATGTTGATCTAATTAATTTATATGTTGGTGTTGATGTGTATATTGTTAGGTCATGTTAGATATGGTCATTTAATGTGCTTGCAGATAGATGTGTATGTTATAGCAGTTATTTGACAAGAGATGTATATTTGAGGATGTGTGTGGTGATGATGTTAGATAATGCTTGTGTTTTGTTAGATGTGATCACGATGATGATGCCCTGTTAGATTATTAGATTTATGTGCTAGCTAATGACGTTTATATGTGTTAGAGGTGTATATAATTAAATGATGTTAGCGAATTTGAATGTGTATTCTAGATGGTGTTTATGTTTGTTAAATGGATATCATTATGATGTTTACGTTTATGAAATGATATTTATTGTAGATTATGTATTGGTGAACTTATTTCAAAATGTTATATATGAAATTACATGCAAAATAACTTACTTTAAAAAAAATGCAAAGATATTTTCTATAAATTACAAAGCTTAGTATGGTTGAAACTATACTTGTAAAACTGCCATAAATATTTTTCTATTGCAATATAGATAGTTCATACATATTCATTCTAACTAAATTCTTATTCAGAAAAGGGTTGAGACTCGCATAGTCTTGGTCTATAGAAAACATAGAGAAATTTTTTTATAAAAAATGTCTAAAAAATAGTCACTACAAAACAAAATCAATTTTACACACAATTAAATTGTACAAACCTTTAAACAAAACTATCTTTCTAGTCATAATTAAGCGTAGAATCATAAAGTTGTGACCTATACTTATAATACAAGAGTTCGACAATATCTAATTAATATTTGCAATTAATTTTCAAAACGTATATTGCAACATGTAAACATTAAATAGAAATTTTAAAATAAATATCATTAAATAAAAAATTCAAAATATTTATAATAAAATTAAAATATATAACTGATTGGTGTATAAAATCAACTTTAATGAAAAAAAAAATTATTCATAAAATATTGGATTATAAAAATAACATTACAATTAATTTGATCTTATAAATTTAATAAATTAAATTGTATTTATTAATAATAATTATGAATGAAGCATCATTAAAAAATATATTTGTTAATTATAATTATTATTTAAAATATATTTTTTAAATTAATATGTACTTTTAAATTTTAATCACATTTTTTTTTAAATTTCTAATGTTTAAATTAATAAATAAGAAAATGCAATCAATAAACTATTATCAATAATATTTATTTAAAAAATATGAAAATAATCCTTAAAGTTTATTTATAAAATTCAATCTACTATTAAAAAAAAATTTGTAAGCTTGGCAGGATTACTTCTTCACCATGTCCAATATATCACCTCGATTGGGGCGGGGAATTGAACCAATGACTTCACATCAAGAAGTTCCTTAACAGAGCACTCAATCACCATTCATCCAAGACCCCATGGACAATCTATTGTTAAATTTAAAAAACTTAAGTCATAATTTTTTTATAATTAATTTAGATTTGGTATAACTTAAAAAAATCTATTTTAAGAAAATTTAATTGATCACTAAAGTTATGAGAGTTTAAAGAAATTTAAATTTAATATTTTACTAGTTTAAATTTAGTATCTTACCAATTATATAAAATGGCAACAAGATGAATAAAAAACAATATAATTAACATGGGATCTAATAGAATTATTAGAATTGTGTGCTAGCTAATGACTTTTATATGTGCTAGAGGTGTATATAATGAGATGATGTTAGTGAATTTGAATGTATATTTTAGATGCTTTTTATCTTTGTTAGATGGTTATCATCATGATATTTATTTTTATGAAAAGATATATATTTATTATAGATTATATATTGGTGAACTTACACGAAAATTACATATATGAAATTACATGCAAAAAGTCTTAATTTAAATAAAAAATGCAAAGATATTTTTATAAATTATAAAGTTTAATATGGTTGAAACTATAATTATAAAATTACCATAGATATTTTTCTATTGAATAGATAGTTCATAAATATTCATTCTAACTAATTTCCTTTTCAAAAAAAAATTAAATATGAATAAATGGTATTTCCCATTGTACTATATACTCTTTTTGAATAGACTTGTCTACCCTAAAAATTGTTATTTAAAAAAAGTTATGATCTCCAATCATAAGCATTCTATTGGCCCTAAAATTTTATGGATGCTCTGTTTCCTGCAGTAACTAGATCTGAAGCTAGGGTCTTGGTTTTTGGTGCCTTTGAAGATCGCGGCTGCCTGCGCTCTGCTTCCTGACAGTCTGAACCCGCGCCCTCGACCCAACCCCCAGGCTCTACCTAGTTGGGCCTCCTCTGCCGCCTTGCCCCGCGCCTCCTGCGCTGACTCCGCCCTCGGGGTCCCCCTCCCTGGCAGCGCTGTCCTCCAGATCTGCTCTGCGGGCCTGCAATGGCAGGATCCGCTTCCCCCCCTCCGCTTCCTGAATCCCCTGAGGAATCTTTCGCAGCCCTCCTCTCGAACCATTCAGAAGCCAGATCTCGCCCCTCCCAGTCAAAGTTCATCAAGAAGCTCGAAGAAATTCCTGAAGTAAATCTGCCCCCTTCTCTGCCCAGAAAATCGGCAATAACGCTGTCTGAAAGAGGACTAGTTGGTCAGTTCACTGGCCTCTGGCCCTCTCCAAGAACGGTCCAAAAATGGGTGGAGCGTAACTGGAGCACAATGATTCAAGGGAAGATAGCCATCCGCTTCTGCGGGCGTGGTTACTACACCTTCCTCTTCGAAACGAAGGAAGACAAGCACCTCATCTTTCGCAACGGGCCTTATTTCATGGATACAAGAGGTTTATATCTGAATCGCTGGACCCTGGACTTTGACCCAGAGATGGACATCCCCAGCGCGGTCCCTGTTTGGGTGCGCCTCCCGCACCTACCCTTGCATTGCTGGGGGGATGAATCAGTTAAAGCTATCGGCAATGCTGTGGGAAAATATATAGACAGATCGGAGCCAAAGGAAAACATGCATGCGTGCGCCAGGATTTGTGTTGAAGTCAATCTTGGAAAAGGATTGCCGGAAGCTGTAAAGCTAAGAGTGGATCAATGGCTGCACATTCAACAGCTGGACTACGAACAACTACCCTTCAAGTGTAAGGTATGTCATGAATACAGCCATTTTGCTAATAGATGCAGTAAACTAAAAGAAAATGAAGCCACACATCACGAGGAAAACCCTGAAGGATCTTGGGAACAAGTAAAAAGGAAAAAGCCTTCTTCGAATTCGGGTAATAATCCCACAGCCCATCCACCTTCTAAACACCCCCCTCCCCCTCCTCCTCCCCCCCCCCCCCTTCTTCCAACCCTTTCGAATCCCTATCTGCAGAAACCCCGGCCTCTCCCCCTCACTCCCCTCTCCATGCCTCTCCCTGCTCTAGTCCTCCTCCCTCCCCCCGCCCCACCGTTGAAAGAATTCTTACAAGGAACAAAGCCAAGGAAGCCCCTCAGCCATCTGATCCCCCGAGAAAAGCCGGACGAAAAACAAACAGAGAGCTAAGAGACGAAACAGCAGCAAAGGAAATGGCAACAGGTACCCAGCAACCAATGGATTCCTTCTTAGGCAAGCTCAAAGGAAGTGGCGAGAAAGCCAAGGAGAAGTCAGGAATCCACCTTAATACTGGTAAATAATGAATATAGTCTCTTGGAACTGTAGGGGGCTCGGCTCACCTGAAAAGCTAAACGCAATCAAGGATCTCATTAACCAGGAAAAGCCTGATATCTTCCTAATCTAGGAGACTAAAACTACCGAGCAAGACTTTCTCCTTCAAACCCAAAGATTCAGAAACTATAAAGGCATCTCAAAAGGCTCATCAGGAGCTTCAGGAGGCATTGGAACCTTATGGAATACAAACAAATGGGAATTAATTAGCTCCCAGCTTTGTAATTGGTGGATCCGATCAGATCTAAGGAGCAAAAACACCAGGGAATCTCTCCATATCTACAATATCTATTCTCCTAATCACTACAGAGACAAAGCAAGTTGCTGGAACACCCTAGAAATGGACCTTAGCATCACTCACAACAGTGGGGTAATCCTAGGAGGCGATCTGAATCTTATAAGGCAGATAGATGAAAAGTATGGGGGGATTTTCCATGCTGATCAGTTCAGAGACAAGTTGGAAACCATCATTCAGCAATTCAAACTGATCGACCCACCCCTAACTAATGGGAAATACACATGGACAAATAGAAGAGCAGGAATCCGCAACATAAAGGAGAGGCTGGACAGGTTACTTGTACAGGAAAGAGTAGCAGAAATTTATCAAACAATTAGAAGCCGCATAGTTCATGGCACAGCATCGGACCACAAGGCCGTGGTTCTCTCCATGGACAAAGGATTAAATTTCGGCCCTCTTCCGTTTAAATATAACAGATCTTGGGACAGCCACGAGGCTTTCCGCACGTTGGTAAGGGAACAGTGGTTGAAAGAAGTTATTGGCTCCCCCCATTTCATTTGGGAGTCAAAGCTAAAACATCTCAGGACTGCCATAAAGCAATGGGCTAGGGAAAACGCAAATGTTGAGATGAAAAAGAAAGCTGAGCTACATCTGGAAATGGAACGATGGCACAGAGAAAAAGAGCAGATGCAATATACAGCAGAGGACCTAAACAAGGAAAAAGAACTGTACAAAGAGCTTTACCGGCAAAATCGCATGGAGGAGGAAGAACAACGAATAAAATCTCGCTGTCTCTGGCTAAAAGCTGGGGATAAAAATACCTCATTCTTCCATAATAATGTCAAGGTTAGAAGAGCAATTAATCAGATAAACAGAATCGAAGTAGATGGGAGAGAACTCAGGGACCAAGAAGCCATAAAAAACGCAGCTCATGTGCACTTCAAAGCCCTCCTCTCAGCGAACCAGCACCACGACAGCGATGACTTCCTAAGTATAACTGAAAGCAAGATAACAGAGGAACACAATCGCAAGCTGGAGCAAGAACCTACAGCAGAAGAAATACAAGAAGCTATCTTCGACATGCAGCAGGACAAGACCCCCGGGCCGGACGGTTTCACCGTTGCATTTTACAAACAACAATGGGACATTATAAAGAAGGACTTTGTAAGAATGGTTAAAAATGCATTTAGAAAACATAAACTGGGGGACAATACAAAGTCTTCTCATATAGCCCTGATCCCCAAGGAAGCCGACCCCAAATCCTTTGATAGATTTTGGCCAATCTCGCTTTGTAACGTCTCTTACAAAACCATAACAAAAATAATAGCAAACAGGATAAAAAATCTTCTTCCCCTCATAATCTCAGAGAACCAGGGAGGGTTTGTCCCCAAGAGGCAGATCATTGATAATGTCATTTTAGTGCAGGAGGCAATCCACAGCAGTTACAACAGAGGGGAGCGTGGAATGATTATTAAACTGGACATGGCCAACGCATTCGATCGAGTAGACCACTCCTTCCTTTGTGCGGTTCTTAAGAAATTTGGTTTCTCTTCTAACTTTATCAGCCTGATCAGAGCATGTATCTTTGACTCCTGGACCGCCCCACTGATCAATGGCAGGCCCAGCTCTTCCTTCAGAAGCTCCAGAGGCCTGAGGCAGGGCTGCCCCCTCTCCCCCTTTCTTTTCATTATCATGGCAGAGTCTCTCAGCCTCCACCTAGAAAATCTGCGCAACAAGAAAGAAATTACAGGTATCCGCATTGAGAGAGGGATAAAGGAAGTAAACCACTCATTGTTTGCAGATGATACCTTATTAATTGGGGGTGCATCCAGTCTAATGGCTAGGAGATTTAAAAAGATTCTGGATGCCTTTCTTCAAGCCTCGGGAGGAGAATTGAATAACAGAAAATGCAGGCTCTACACTTGGAATAGGCCTCTTCAGACTCAGCAAAGAATCTCCCAAATCTTGCAGATCCCGCTCCAAATCAATTGGAACTCTTTCACTTATTTGGGCCTGCCGCTGGCAAAGGAACATATTAAAGCTGAAGTATGGACAAACCACATCGAAAAAATGAGAGGACACCTCCAAAACTGGGGAGTCTCTTG
>APFE030113314.1:0-49663 GCA_000404065.3 Pinus taeda | reverse complement strand
GGAGCTGCGGGAGCAGGAGGAATAATCAAAGACAAAGAAGGAAAAATCATCTGCAGTTATGAATGGGGATTGGGATCAGCTTCGAACAACGCAGCTGAAGCATATAGTCTCCTCCTCGGCACCACAATCCTCTCCAACTGGCAGATAAAGAACCCAATAATAATTGGGGACTCGGCTATCTTAATCTCTGCAATGATCCAGGACAGAGACTTTAACAAAGAATGCCTCAACAACATCAGAAAGCGGATCAAAGAAACCATTCGAAGTTTGGGGGAGGTCACCTTCAGACATGTGTTGAGGGAGCATAACGCAGAAGCAGACTCCATTGCTAACATGGCAGTAAACAGGCATCAGGGACAGGCAAGAGAAAATGACATAATCTATGATAAAGATATTCCCTAATCTGTCAAAATGCCCTTCTGGCCATCCAGAATGTCCCCCAGAGTATTCTCAGATCAAAATCTACCCCTCCAGCAAGTATTTGGACGACTCCCACTCCCCTCACACTCTGTCATCCTTCTCGAGTCCACCCTTGTGCGTGATCTCCCTTCAGGCTCGATTGGCTTTCTGTCATGAGTCCCCATTATCGATATTCGCTCTCAAGTTTCTATCAATCTTTCGAAGCTTGCAATTTTCAAATTTGTTTCTTCATACGTGTACTGAAGTCCCAGCCCAACCTTTCATAATCATAACAATGGCCAAAAAATGCTGCTGTTGTTCTAGCTTCTTCTCCCGCCTTGCATGCTCCTCAGGAATCACTCGACCCCCTGTTGATTCGACTGAAAGTGACCCCGCTCTTGAGGATACCAGTGCCAATAATGTTCTGAATTCTAATCCAGAAGCCCAATCTTCTTCTTCTGCCAATCCTTTTTCCAAGCTGCGATCCATCCCTCTGCTCCTTTGTATTTCAGTCAGAGCTCCTTTCCTTCTCATACCTGCTCCTTTGAGCGTCCTTCCCTCTCAGCCCCATTGTGAAGTTAGCCAGGGGAGTGAGTCTCTCTGTTGCGCGCCCAGTTTATTGAGCTCCAGCGCCTCCCCTGCCGTCCTCAGGCATAAATCATGGACTATTATTAAGCTATGTTCTCTAAACAGTGTCACGCCAGCAAACCCCACTATGCAATCAAGGAGAGCGCAGCGCCACAAGGAAGACCATCGACCTGGGATTGAAAAAGGAATGAAAGGTATACATGGTGAAGTGTCAACCTCTGGAGGAGGCGACCGACCCTCTCAAAGCAACTCACGGACAGCAAGCAGGCAGTGGCAGCCACCGAAGAAAGTCGAAAAGAGGACCAAAGAGGAGAACAGAGGAATTATGAAGAAAACCGGTTTAGATGATTAGTTAAATGAACAGTAAAGTAAAGCTCATAGATGGATTGTTTGTAAAACAGTATAGTAGGTATCTTTTCTAGCTTTCTTTTTTTAAATCAAACACACAGAAGTCACGGGCTGCGTCCCGATTCTGGACCTCATTCGGGATTGCTATCTTCGAATCCTATGTAACAGTTTTAGCGCCCACAGTTTTTTAAATATATGAGTATCCGACTTTGTGAAAAAAAAAAAAAATTATGGATGCAAATTTTCCTATATTTTTTGTTTTTGTCATTATTGCATAAGTTTATTGCTATCAAAATTTTAAATTACTTCATTAATTGTAGTTTTAGTCAACATTGGGGGCATAATTTAAATATTTCTAAAAGCAATGATAAAAGTATGTAAACTAACAAACAACTAAGTTAAAAACCAAAGTATCACAAAATCCAAATTAAACTTATCAAAAACTTAGAATTAAAAAAATATGTTCAAATTAAATTTTTTAATTTATAAATTACATTATTGGAAAGACTTAGTTTTAAGTGTAAAAGCGTTTCCATTGGATAAAAAAGGAAAAAATAAAAAACGTGTAAAAATGTTTGTGAATCTTACCAATTATATGAAATGCCAACAAGATGAATAAAAAAAATATAATTAGCGAAATAAAGAAAATGAAAACATACAACAATAGTATAAATGATGAAATAATACAAGTACATATCACTCGCCATTGTCAGTACCTTGATTATCTTCCTCGCTTGGCATGCCAACCCTAATGTTCTAAAAAATATGTTTTGATCTAGGGTCGTGTCTTAATACGAACCACCAATCCATATCCAACACATATGGGTAAAAAAACACTTGGTTGTAGTGTTTGGGGAAAATATAAGGCTCCCTAACTTCATGCCACATCTTTCTAGAGATGATACATATCAACTCATTATCACGATATTCCTTTACATTATTCCGATCAAAGGTGTCCCACCACTTGCACCTAATAATAACACATTGGAACGAAGAAAAGTCCACTTCAATGATTTCTTGTATGTTTCTAACGTAACCTAATGTCCCTTATATTGGGTTTTCTATCATGGTGGCTATCGCGACTAGATTGGTCAGACTTGACTTGCATTCCAGAGTCTTGTGTTATGCATCCATCATCGACGTCCTCCATGCGAAATTTATGTCCGATATGCCGAATTGTATGGGAACAATACAACTTTAAGAAAATGAATAAGTCCAGTGTTATGTGTCTAATAACTCGAGCATTATATATATTATATATATATATATTATATATAAATATATATATGTTACAATTCAAAGTAGTTAAAAGTGTATAGAAAGATATTATTACCGAGTTGTTACACCCAATACCTATGTTTAGCACATCCTCTTCAGCACATGGGTGACTATGAGATGCACCATATTTCTCTTTGAATTGGTCATCAACCCAAATATCAAGGCATATAATTGGCATATTTTCTTTTAAATGATCAAGATAAGGCACACTTCTACCATTCAACTGTGTCAATTATTTCTTGTCACTGTCAAATTTCCTCCTCTTTTGTTCATACAATGCGACCCACGGTTGTGTTGCTTCTAAATTGTAAGGAATGAATTTGTTGATGCTTCAATTTATGACTTCGCTGATGAAATTAAACCAACATATATAGTACGAATGAGATTAAAATATACATTAAAAAGTTAAGTGTGAATACTTACTATGTAGAAATTTGACAAAAGATAAGTCATATGTTCTTTATCATGCACCTTTTTCCATTTTTTCGGAGAAGCTCCCTTTCTCTTTTGTCTTCATACATTTTGTCGTCCCAAATCACCACACCCAGTGTGTTATCGATATGCTTGATGTACTCACCAGCATAATAGAAATACTCATACGATATGTACCCCTCTGCCATAAACCCCTCAGGTTTTTCCATTTAACGAACAAATTTTTTAAATTTATTCATGTACCTTTCTAAGAAGAACATCCAATGACAAGAGACCACCCCAACTAATTCAACCCCATCTACTAGGTGAATTAGAAGATGAACCTTCAAGTCCATGAAACTTGTCAGCAGTTCTTTCTCAAACATACAGACAATCTGTAGTAGATCTGACCCGTAAACATGATAAAATTCTCTAATAAAATAAACCTAAGAGACAATACAAGATATTTCTAAAATGAAAATGCTTCTTTATTAATATAAAAAACCTTTGAGGTAGGGTAACACCATACAATTACTCCTTAAAGAAGGAAAACACTCCACGAGCCATATGCTTGTTAATACAATAATCTTTTACATCTCTTAATGGGG
Source organism: Pinus taeda (assembly GCA_000404065.3). Lineage (NCBI taxonomy): Eukaryota > Viridiplantae > Streptophyta > Pinopsida > Pinales > Pinaceae > Pinus > Pinus taeda. Next base: position 46,031 of record APFE030113314.1, on the reverse strand, counting down.
AGTTACTAGGTCTATATAGGCTTCATACATAAAATACCATAGGCCATTACCATGGGTCTCTCAATACCATACATTCAATACAATGGGTTTATCACATTATTCCTAACTACTTGTGGTCCCTTGCATAATGCGGGTTAACCACTTTATTTATAAACTATGGCCCATTTATTTATTATCCTTTAGATATATACTATGGCCCATAGTATTGGATATATGGTATTGATATGCCCATGGTATTGTATGTATGAAGTCTATATAGAGGCTAGAAACTCTCCGTTGAGGGATGTCAAGTATTGGTTTTGCATTGAAAAACATATGGCTTGTGGAGTGTTCTCCTTCCTTAAGAGTAATTGTATGGTGTTACTCTACCTCAAGGGTTTGAAATTAATAAAGATCTTAAGTTTCTATATTTTGTTCTTGTATCTCTCTTGGGATTATTTGCAGTATTGGGCATATTTTGCATTAATAAAGAAACATTTTCATTATAGCAATAGCTTGTATTGGCTCTTGGGTTTATTTTATTAGAGAATTTTATTATATTTACAGGTCAGATATACTACACAATCACAACTATCTCTTCATGCCACTGTGGAATACTAACCATACAACTCTCCTTTGATGTGATCCAACATACAAATGAAAATAATTTAGTGTTATGCAACCAGATCACAAAATAGAAGAAAGGATAAATCAACGACCTGAAAATTAGCATTTTCGAGGGGGAAACCACCGTTACATCACATAAATGAACAATTTTTGGATGATTCAAATGACAAAACCTCATTGGTATATATAGGAGTCTAAGGGGTCACAATATAATCATATCCTACATAACAATAATAATGTAAGGGCACAACAATAATAATAGTGGACTTATATGGGACACAAAAATAACATTATGGGGGCTACGTGGGAACACTAATGAAAATAAGGGACCTACACTAAAAATAACAATTAGAGGGCTACATTCGAATTTAGGGACCTAACATGTCCCTCTCTTTCAAACAAAGTGTTGTCCTGAATGCTTGAGTAGTTATGGATTCTTTTGTATAAAATTTTCATCCTCCCAAGTGTAATCTTCAATGAGTAAGTTCTTCCACTTAATGAGATACTTTGAAATTGATCGATTTCGTAGCTGTTGGGTTCTTGTTTCCGTGACTGCTTCAGGATCCAATATGATTTTTCCTTTCTTGTCAAGTGCTAGAAATATTGTTTGAACTGAGAGCTTGTCACCAATAACCTTCTTTAAGCATGAAACATGGAAAACTGGGTGTATTGAGGAAGACGCAGGCAAATCCAATTTGTATTCCATAGCACCAAAATTTGCAACACCTTGTAAAGACCATAGTACTTGGGTGATAATTTATTATCCATCTTAGCTTTCTCGAGGGAAATTTGTTTGTATGGTTGTAGTCGTAAAAATACCCATTTTCCTATGTCAAAATTTCTTACACTGCGATGTTGATATGCCTATTGTTTCATTTGATTTTGTGCCAGAGTGAGGTTTTCCTTTAAGAATTAAAGAACTTGTCGTTGATGCTCGATGTAATCTTCCATTGCTTGAACCTTAGAATTTTTTCTTAAATATGATGTGATGGATGATGGATGATATCCATAAAGTGCCATAAATGGGGTCACTTTTGTTGTAATATAGAAGGAAGTTTTATAAAATCATTCAACCATAGGTAACCACTTGATCCATTGTGTTTGTTTATCAGATATAAAGCAATAAATATATCCTTCCAATTTTTTTTCACTGTCTCATTTTTCCTGTCAGATTTAGGATGATAAGATGAGTTATGAGCTAATTGAGTACCAAGAAAAGAAAATAATTTAGTCCAATAATTTCCAGTGAAAATGGGATCTCTGTCACTTACAATAATATCTGGGTTTCTAGGTAGCTTTTGAATATTTTCCATAAATGCAATAGTAACTGTACTAACTTTAAAAGGACTATATAATGCACAAAAGTGTGCATACTTGGTAATTCTATCAGCTACCACCATGATGACACTATTTCCTTTGAACTTAGATAAACCTATGATAAAATCTATTGATAGCTCCTCCCAACACTGACTTGGAATGGCTAAAGGTTGTAATAGACCTGGGGTCTTAATTGTCTCAACTTTATTTTGTTAGAAAACAAAACATTCTGCCACAAGCTTATGAATATCATATTTAAGGCCATCCCAAAAAATTCCTTCATGACCATGTGGTATGTTTTTAAAAATCCTGAGTACCCTCCTAAAAGAGAGATGTGAAATTCCAAAAGATCCTTTTCTTTGAGTTGGGAATTTTTACATAGATATAACTGATCTTTGTACCATAATGAGTCGTTTTCCCAGACAAATGTATTAGATGTACTGAGATCTTGTTGCAAGTTTTGAATGAGTCTCCAAACCTCATATTCATTTTTCCTTTCCTCCCTTGATTTAGTTATCCAGTCAAGTTATATAACAGAAATGGCATAGATAAATACTTCCACTTCCTCATCCCTTCTTGAGAGTGCATATGCAACAACATTTTTCTTCCATTTTTTGTAGATGATTTCAAAGTCATAACCCAACATCTTAACGACCCATTTTTGTTGCTCTTCTGAATAATATTGTTCCACAAGTATTTAAGACTATCATGATCTATTTTTACTTTGAAATGTCTCCCCATTAAGAGCGCCATTTCTTCAAGGCATGTAGTATTCCCAAAATTTATTTTCATAAATAGGTTTGTGTATATACGTTCCCTTGACTGGATGACTTTCAAAAGCAATGGGTCTTCCTTCTTGCATTAAAACAACACCAATTCCATTTCTTTAAGCATCACATTCCATAATAAAGGTTTTGTGTAGCGCTTTTTCGATTATAACTCATGGAGTTGCAATGATTGTTGTGGATTTACGGCTAGAATTGTAGCAACATGGAGGAGTCATACTGACATGGAGGAGTTGCAACCACATAGAGGAGCTGCAACTATGTTTGTTTTCTCTTGTTTGACAATATTAGTATGAAAGATAACATTTTCACAACACAATGCATAAGAAAAAACATAAAGTGATGAGAAAGAGAGTAGCCATACCTACCCTAGGAATGGGGTGATAGTGTATAAAAAGTGAATAAAGAGATAATGGAAAGTGGAAGAATAATATCAAAAATTTTATAGACATGTGTTGAAAATATGCCAATTTGGGTACCCATCAATATATCAACTAGTTGTAGGAATTAGATAATCCACCGAACCATAGGTGTTGTTGCAATATTTCTATCTACAATAGGCCACACCTAAGTTTGGGATATGCATCCACAAGCATTAACTAGCTCCTATGGCTAGCTATAACCAATACACAACACCCATTACTCATTATTCTCATAGGAAAATGAATTCTACATCAACTTCAACTAGCCAACTCTCTTCCTACATTAATTTTCATAGCCCAATGAATGTGATCCCTTTATCTTCCACATAGTTCCTCAAGCAATCCTTATTGCCTCTAGGGATCCATCATAGACTAGCCATGGAATATATTAGCTAGGGGCTCCAAGAAATCCAATTGTAATGGATTCTACACCAATAACATTCACACATTCCCTTTTCTTAACAAAATTCATAGAAACACATAATTATCCTTCTATTACAAGTATGGTATCCTAACTAATAGCATGAATTCCCTCCCAGACATGGAATAACTCTACAGCATGAATATGCTTCCATAATGACTATAATGTATTACCGAATGCTAAATTATACAACATAAACCTTGCAAAACAATGGATAATAGTTCATAATGATACTCAAATTCCATTAAGTCCCAGCATTAATTCTCCATGTTCCCAACTAGCCACTTAACTCTCTAAGAAGTCCACCGACAAGTACCTTGGCGTGCATACCATGGTTGATATTTTTTAACATATATTAAGGTAAGGGGCTTTGGTTATGATAAAATATTATTATATTTTCTAGCTTTGACCCCTCTAAGACCCTTATCATTACACTCTTGTGGAATTATATCTCCCATATTATTGTCCATCTCAGATTCTTTATATAGTAATGTGTTTTTCTATTGAGAGAGAGCAAGAGAGAGAGAGAGATTTACATTATATGTCCCTTGACCATCTTGTTCAACCATCAATATTGATCACATATATAGATTTATGTCATAATTATGGGGATTAAAACTAGGGTATTGCATGTTGGCTACCTAAAATGAGGGGATGACCATGGTCATGTTCCCCGTGTGAAGGTGGTAATCCTTGTGATGTTCCAAATACCTACTGATGCGTAGAGAGAACTAGCTAAAAATCAAGGCAAATTACTTGTGGGATGGTGTTGATTACAATTATGGAATTTAAGTATGAAATGATACCTAAGTGGGATTTCTTTAGGAACCTCTCTATATGATGATAAGTGATGATTTATTGGGAAACTTATATAATCCCCTTGAGGGTATGTTTCAACTCTTCCAAAGACATGCTCATGTGTAATTCTTTGAAAACCATGGCGATTAGCCCCAAAGTGTGTAACCATTACACCTTGAGAACAATATCACAACCACCCATTTCAATAGAAAACACGTTGATATGATACTCACCAATATGTATTTTCACATTTTCACATCAGACCCCACATTTCAATGTATCGTCATTGGAAATCATAACTTTAAAACTAGATATGGGACATACATAACAATGGGATTCTTATCCCACTCTCCTATGAATTAAATTTTGGGTGTTTCCATTGTAATTAAAAAAAATCACTTTGCAGTGCTTGATAAGGCCAATCATTTCAATATTTGGGGTGTCAAGAAACCTAATAAGGCATGGAGGGAAATTTGGGGTTCCTCACAAGGAACACGCAAAGAGGCTTCACATTCCATGGTATAGGTGGTGTCTTCTAATGTTTCTTTAGGAGTATCTTCAATAGGAATGTCCTTTGAATAGTCATGTGGAGATACATGAATTTGAAATAATTTTTGGTCTTTAAATTTGTGACCTTTTAAAAATATCACTCATTCTAGTTATAATGAAGACAAAGGTGTTTATGTTTTTCCATCTCTTTAGGAGATAACTAGTGGATCCAGTTATTAGTTGAGTTGGGGGTAGTCATAATAGGGGTTATGGCGCGCGATGAATACAATTCTCATGGTTTATGCATTGATCATGGTATTAGTTTCTTTAGCTATATTATAACCTTCCAACCATGTGTTTTGGTGTTGCAGCATGAAATGTGCCTGAATTTCTTCCTTGAGACCACTAATATAACATTATTTGAAAAACGAATTACATAGGCTCTCTGTGTGGATTTCTAATTGCTTAGAGCAAGCAATATAGTCCATAATTGTTCCTATTTAGTGTAACATTGTTAAGTGTCCCAAATGGTGAGTGTCATATCCAAAATGAGAATAAAGCACTTAAACAAAGCAGGTCCATGCCCTGTAGTATTTATAAGTCGTCTTATACCATTTCTAGCACTACTAGTGTTCAATGTGCAAATATACAACACAAATATTTATTTTGTGTAGGCCATTAATAATGTCATGGATAAAGAAATAGGGTTCCATTTGGGTAACCCACCACGAGGGATCAAAGCCATCAATTTTTTTCGTGTCAACCTTTTCAAAATGATGTCATAATATTGAAAGTGTGGGTGAGGGTTATCTTGAAACTTGTGTGTGAATTGCATTTCATAGGCTAGAAATGCCTCCTTGGTTGTAACAATATTTGGATTTGATATATTGAGATTCAAGTGGGCACCTAATACTTTCAATATTTCTCTTTGCAATTTCTTTATTTCATGCATAACGCAACTCAGTGTAGACTCCATGTCAATTAGTTTTCCTAACTTTGGCATAGAGTTTTGGTGCCTATTATTGGTTCAACAAGAGTTGGAACTATTATTAGTCCTCCAAGTTTTCCATGTTATCATTTTGAACTTGAAAGCAACCAAATATTTTTTGGAAGTTCTATGCTTTACTTCATTCACTATGACTAGGGGCTTGAGAGGAGTTTATTCAAAGATACCTCAAAATAATGTACAATCATATCTATACAAATAGTATCACTAAAGAGGTATACTCACAAGATCAATATGGCACAAGGAATATTTTGATATGCCTCTCATAAGGATGCTAGTAAGACCCATAGTTATTTTTTTCCTTATGGGAGTATTACTCTAGGATGCTTATTAATGTGGTGAAAGAATCTTCAAATTCCTTTTGGATGCAAAGATGTAGGATTTTTTCTAGTTGATTATAGTAGAATTTGTGTGGTCCTATAGCTTTCTAATATACTTGTGGAGTACAATAGTAGTACTCGTCCTAATATCTCAACATATTAACTAAGAAGGCTTGGCCCTGTCCTTTGCCATACAACTTGACTACCTAGAGATTTATCACCCTAACTATCGTTATTAGTATACTATAAGAACGATATGGTCAATCAATTGAGCTAGAGTTGGTTATGGTATGAATAGTATCAACCCATATGAATATGATCGCATAAGAGGTATACTCACGAGATCACATGGCACATGGAATATTTTGATATGTCTCCCACAATGAAGCTGGTGAGACCCATACTTTTTTTTTTTCCTTGTGGGATTATTACTCTTGGATTATATTAATGTGGTGAAAGCATATTTATATTCCTTTTGGATGCAAAGGTGTAGGAATTTTTCTAGTTGATTATAGAAGTTAGGGTTTGTATGGTATTATAGCTCTCTAATATACGTGTGTGGTCCAATAGTAGTACTTGTTCCAATATCTCAACACATTGATTAAGGAGGCTTGGCCTTGTCCTTATCCATACAACTTGACTACCTAGATACTAGAAAGTGATCATCCTAAATATTATTCTTGGTGTACTATAACAAAGATATGGTCAATCGATTGAGCTAGAGTTGGTTATGGTATGACTAGAAGAAATCCATTATACATAAAACTGTGTAGAATTGAGATCCCATATATAGGTGTTGTCTGACGTGATACTATTAAAAAGGGTACAAATAGGGGCTACAAGGGTTTCCAACAAAGTGATTCCACTTGTATTTCCTCCATTTATTCTTCTCCAATGGTAGTTTTATCCATTGAATGACACATCATTGTGTTATTACATTAAACTATGTCTCTAGCATGAAAAATCCATCTACCAAATTTTGGAGGTGTGTTAGCTTAGGAAATAGCGCTCTTACCACTTTCTTAGTTCCTTAACAAGTATACAGAGAATATAATTGTAATAACGAAATAAAAGAGGCAATAATATGAAAGATGTAAGAGATAGCCTTATATTAAGATAATCCAAATAATGAAACAATGTCCACTTGCCTCTTAATGTGGGATGACCTTTCACCAAGTATATCTCCAAATACAAAAACATAAAACAAACATTTCATAGTCTTCTATCTCTTTAAATAGATTTTCAATAGGAAAAACCTTAGCTACTTATGTTCCCATCACAAATGGGTACCAACTATCCACTAGTATCCAATGAGCCTTATTCAAAGAGGGTAGCTACATACAAATATTAACTAGCTCTTAGGTAGTGTAGGGTATAGAGGTTAGGATATGACCCTAATAGACTTTTGATCCAAATGCACACCATTCTAATCAACGATGCACCCAAGATATTCATCTTTATGTTGAATAAACACTTATCTAGGTTGGCTCATGTTTACATTTCCTCATGTTGCTTATCACTTGTTAAATGTGATTTATATACTCTTTCCATGCTCTATTGAAGATGAATATGTAATCCATCTCTTTAAATAGATTTTCAATAGGAAAAACCTTAGCTACTTATGTTCCCATCACAAATGGGTACCAACTATCCACTACTACCCAATGAGCCTTATTTAAAGAGGGTAGCTACATACAAATATTAACCAACTCTTAGGTATTGTAGAGTATAGAGGTTAGGATATGACCCTAATAGACTTTGGATCCAAATCCACACCATTCTAATCAATGATGCACCCAAGATATTCATCTTTATGTTGAGTAAACACTTATCTAGGTTGGCTCATGTTTACATTTCCTCATGTTGCTTATCACTTGTTAAATGTGATTTATATACTCTTTCCATGCTCTATTGAAGATGAATATGTAATCCATGTATACAATAACAAAATAATTGATGAATGGTTGCAAAATATTGTCTAGTATCCTCATGAACATTTTTTGTGCATTAGTCAAGTTGAAAGGTATGAGAAAGCACTTGAAGAGACCTTCTATATAATTGAAGGATGTCTTGCACATATTGATTGGCTCAATCAACATATAGTGAAACCTACCTTAAGATTAATCTTGATGAAAATCTTGTTGCCCTTGAAGTGATTGAGTAGATCATCAATGTAAGGGATGAGTTGTCTATTCTTGACTGAGATCTTTTTCAAATCTCTATAATTAGTGTACAGTTTTTGTGTTACATCTTTCTTTTGAACCAACACAATAGGGTACCTACAAGGTGAGGAGGTTAGTTAATTTCGACCTTTCTATATCATCTCTTGAATATCTTGTTTGGTTTGCTTATGTCCATTAGAGAGCACATGTATAGAAGGTCATTGGAAAGAGGGTCTCCTAGTGTCAAATAAATTGCATGCCTTACCTAACAATGTAGTTGTACTCTTGTAAGTGAAGTGAATATGTCAAAGACAAAGAATAAAAGGTTGATCCTATTGTGTCCTGAAATTCACAATTATTTTGCTCCACTCATGAACTCAATTCAATGCGAAAATAAAGCGAAGAAAAAAACTAAATTTAATTTAATTTAATTGCAAATTTTGAAAATATTTTAAAATTATAAACAGAAATGAATTATTATTTTTTATTTTATTTTTCTTATATAAACTAAATTGAATATAATTTAATAGCAAATTTTGAATCTATCATAATATTATTTGACAGACTCTTATCCATCTAATTTCAAAGTATTCTAAAAATCAACAACCCACAAGTTTAGTTCCACATAATCTGAAAATAAAGCAATGAAAAAAATTGAATTGAATTTAATTTGATTGCAGATTTTGAAAATATTTTAAAATTATAAACAAAAATGAATTATTTTTTCTATATAAACTAAATTGAATATAATTCAATAGCAAAGTTAATTCTTTGATAGATTCTTTTCCATCTAATTTCAAAATATTCTAAAAATCAACAAACCACAAGTTTAGTTCCACATAAGAATAACTCCCAAACAAAACCACAAGTTACAAAAATGAATTAATCTTTTTTTACCTTATTCTTTCTATATAAATGAAACTTTCTATATAAACTAAATTGAATATAATTCAATAGCAAATTTGGAATTTATCAATCAATTATTTCACAGACTCTTAAGGTAAAAATGAACAAACCACAAGTTTAGTTCCACATAAGAATAACTCCCAAAAAACCACAAGTTACAGAAATGAATTAAATTTTTTTACCTTATTCTTTCTATATAAACTAAACTTTCTATACAAACTAAATTGAATATAATTCAATAGCAAATTTTGAATCTATCAATCAATTATTTGAGGGACTCTTATCCTTCTAAAAATCCACAAACCACAAGTTTAGTTCCACATAAGAATAACTCCCAAAAAAAACTACGAGTTACAGAAATGAATTAATTTTTTTTAGTTAATTCTTTCTATATAAACTAAATTGAATATAATTCAATTGTAAATTTTGAATCTATCACTTAATTATTTGACGAACTCTTATCCATCTGATTTCAAAATATTCTAAAAATCAACAAACCACAAATTTCATTCCAAATAACAATAACTCCCCAAAAAAACACAAATTTGGTTCCTCCAAAACACATTTAGAATTCAGAAAATCTTTCTTTCAACTTTTGAAAATCTTGTTTTGTACAAGATTTCCAACAGTGTGAGTAAGTTGGCAGTTTGGACAATAGGATCGATGTGAAACATTTCTGCATCGACATGGATCCAACTGATACGTCAAAAGGCAAGCTGTTAACACCAAAAGCAATTGATAGAGATGAGGTATCGTTATCCACGTACATACACTGTCACGACTTTATGATGAGATATCGTTATGCGTGGTATCTTTTTAACCTTTTTTGTTGGTGCGTTCTTTCAGTGCGATGGAAGAGAGGAGAGAAAATACGGCATATGAACATTAATGGAGACGCTGGGAGTTGGTGGCCAACTGTTATCATTGGTGATGGTACCACAGGGCCATAGGAGGCCGACAACCAAATCTGACAACCTTTGGTTCTATGAAGATCAGCCTTGACCTCTAACAAACACTACTAACACTAATGCTCCTCATGATCACCATAGCCCACTGCTTCACCATAGTAAAGTAAATTGTCATTGATTTTTTTTCGTTTCTCAATGAAATCAACTAAATAGATGGCAGCATAGTTACCAAATTCGAATTCGAAAAATTTGACTGTATAAAATTCAATACAGAAAAAATTCGACTGTATAAAATTCAATACGGATAAAATTCGACTATATAAAATTTAATACGAAAAAAAATTGAAAATATACATCTTATGTAGAGTAACATATTATTGCTATTTTTTTCAAAACTTTATAAAATAAAAATGAATCTTTCCTATAATAATACCATTATTTCCTTATTTCCAATATCAGTCTTTTCTAGGAGTTATTAGACAAATTATGCGTTCGGAAAATTTTCCCACTTTCGAGAGCTAAGTTCCATGCGCCGAGACGAGAGCGGGAAGACTGGTGCAGGTTTCTAGATCTAGGGTTTGAAGCTAGACAACAGCAGGGTCAGGTTAGCAAACCTGTTCAGAAGGGGCCAGCTCCTGACCGATCAAATGGTTCCAGAGGGGTACATTGGGACCCCCACATACAAACAAATCATTTTGAATAAACAAATGCCCCAGAAAGGAGTGCAGATAGCCGGGCTTGATAGGTCAAGACCCGCAGAAGTAACCGGTAAGATCAGAAATGAAGCCCGGGATAAAGCAGAGCAACCTGCCAATAAGCTCAAAGGGAAAGTGATCGACCGCAGGACTAAGGGACTTAGATAGGAGGAAGAGGAACGGGCGCATGAAGAACAACAACATGTCAATGGTGAAGAACATGAACGACCGGAGTACATAGTGACGGAGGAGGAAAAGGAAGTAGAGGACAAGGTGCAAGCAGATCGAAACAGAAAACTGAATCAGGGACCATGCAAACCCAGAGCAGCGAACAACTTGAGAGTGATCCTAACAGATCCCGAAATACAAGCGTATAGAGACCATATGGCCTCGCATGCAGTTATTTGCAGGTTTATGGGTCTTTGGCCAACGGAAAGAGCTCTATGTCAGTGGATTAAACATCAGTGGAATCCCAAAGGAGATGTCAGTTTACATTTGGGAGCAAGAGGTTTCTTCACAGTAGTTTTCTCCAATCTGGAGGATCTGTACAGGGTCTTTGATGGAGGCCCATATTTTTTCACCTCAGCGGGCCTCTATATGAAACCCTGGAAACCTAACTTTGTTCCAGAGAAGGAAACATTTACGAAGGTCCCAGTCTGGATCCGTCTCTTTGCGCTCCCAATAGATTATTGGGGCCTAACCGCGCTCAAACAAATTGGGGATAAACTAGGTACTTTTATCAAAGCCTTTGAAGCCACTTTACAAAAGAGATACACTTCGTGTGCTTGGATCTACGTGGAGATGGACGTCTCAGGAGCGCTGCATGAAGGACTATGGCTTGAATACCGAGATGAGGATTATTTTCAGGCCATAGACTATGAGCAAATCCCTTTCCGATGCAGGAAATGCCACGAACATGCACACCTAATACGTGAATGTCCATTAAACAAGGTAACAGAGCCACAAAAGGAGAATCAGGAGGGAAAGGCCAAAGACACATTCACCCACCCAAGAGCCCGACAGAGAGCACATAGAAGGCGACTTACCAAAGCAAATGAAGCACAAGCGAACACAAGCAATGCTTTCCAAGTCCTGGAAAATGAAAAGGACACAGAGAATCTGAATAAGCAAAGTCAGAGCTAGGAGGCGAATAAAACAATACCAAACACAGTAACAGGAGAAGCAGAAGAGAAGAACCAATTCAGTAAAAAAACCAGTAAGGAAGGTACTGAAGAAACGGAGGAAGATGCAGACATGGTCATAAGCGACATAGGCAGTGAAGACATGGATCTTCAGGAGATTCCAGAACTAGAAGGAGTCAATCTCCTAGAAATGATGGATGACTGGAGGAAAAAAGGGCTGGAGAACATTTCGGAGGAGGAAATCCGGAAAATCAACGACATCATTATAGCCAAACAACAAGCTGAGATGGAGAGGCACCACAGGGAATTGGGAGTAGTCAAAGGAAGAGGAGCGAGACAGAAGAACGTACTTCAAATTACCTCGGGATCAGCTCAAAAGAAGAAATGAGGACGAAGAACAAATAATGAAGTACTACAGGAAATGGGATACATGCTCATCAATTCGGGTAAGATGAAAGCACTGGATGCTTTTTCTTTTGGTTCTTAACTCTCTATTGTTTTAAATGAAAATCTTCTCATGGAATGTTAGAGGGCTTAGCAACCAAACAAAACAACGTTTGCTAAAAAGGAAAATTCAACAGGAGAAGCCAGATATAATCTTGGTTCAAGAAACTAAATGTTCTAGTCGCATCATTCAGATAATAAACAGGAAATTAGGTAAAAGAATGGAACAGTTGAACATTGACAGCCATGGCTGGGAGGGAGGAATCGCAATGTGGTGGAATCCTCATGTTCTCCAAGTATTGTCTTCGGAAGCTACCAGACATTACTTAGCTTTAGAGTGTCAAGTAATAGGCAACTCAGACATTTATTTATGTATTAATGTTTATGGTCCTCAGAAATTAGATGAGAAACTTAGATTAATAGATTCACTGTCAAAAATAAAGCAGAGATATCCTAATGCGAATATTATCATAGGGGGGGATTTTAACATGATAACTTCACTGTCGGAGAAAAAAGGAGGCATCAGGAAGTTAAATAGGGACTCTGAAGCCTTTGTGGAGTTCATAACTTCAGCGAAGTTGGTGGATATCCAGCCCAGAAATGGGGCGTTCACTTGGAATAATAGAAGGGGTGGGGAAAGACAGATTGCCTCCCGCCTAGATAGATTCTTAATTTATGAAAATCTGTTAATGGAAGGTGCTACTGTGTTCTCTGATACTCTCCCCAGTGGAGGATCGGACCATTGGCCCATCTCTCTCACGGCAACTATTCTGGGCACACCCAGGAACAAACCATTTCGGTTTGAAAAATTCTGGTTAGATCATCCAGACTTCAATCGGCTAGTAGAAAAATGGTGGCATGAACCAGTGGAGCTCAAAGGCACTAAGATGTATAAGTTACAGGGAAAATTAAAACATGTGAAGCTCAGAATTAAAGAGTGGAACAAAAACGTCTTCGGAAACATCTTCGAAGAAAAAATAAAATTAGAAAATCAGTTAGAGAAAATACATAGTGAATGGATTCAAGGTAATAGTAGTTTGGAAACCGTGGATCGGGAGAAAGTATTGATGCAACAATGGCAAGATAGATTCCAACAGGAGGAAACGCTATGGAGGCAGAAATCCAGAATTCAATGGCTTAGAGAAGGAGAACAAAACACCAAATTCTTCCATCGATCAGCGTTGGATCACAGAGGATTGAATAAGATTCTTAGCCTCAAGAATGAGCGAGGGGAGAGTGTTGAGGATCATCAAAATATTGCTACCTTACTCACAGAGCACTTCAATCACATAGCCCAGGAACCAGAAATAGATAGAATGGAGGCGATTGGGAACCTTATTAAATCAATCCCTGCTGCCATTTCGAATGAACAAAATCAAGCTCTAACCAGAGCGATCTCTATTGAAGAAGTGGAAGAGGCGGTAAAGGAAATGCCTAATGACAAAGCACCAGGACCTGATGGCTTCACCATAAATTTCTACAAGGCCTGCTGGGAGATAGTCAAATGGGATGTTTGGCAAGTGGTGGAGGACTCACGAGTCACAATGCTCGGCGTCGATTCTGAAATCTTTGAATTCCACCTTCCTAGCTCTTATCCCCAAAGAGGAGGATGCCACAACCCCAGCAAAATTCCGTCCCATCGCCCTCTGCAATGTCCTTTACAAAATTATCTCCAAGGTCATTGCCAACAGACTGAAGCCTATCCTTCCCGATCTAATATCCGAAGAACAATCTGGTTTTGTGGAGGGGAGGCAGATTTTGGATAACATTCTGTTAGCACAAGAGATGGTCCACACTCTGCAGACCCGAAAAGTGGCTGGGATGATGATGCAGCTAGACTTATCGAAGGCATATGATAAAGCAAGCTGGAACTACTTGGAAGCAATCCTTACAACTTTCGGCTTTGACAGCCATTGGATAAGGTGGATTATGGCCTTGATCAAATCTACTCGATTTTCTATTCTGATTAATGGGGCCCCAGCTAACCAATTCACACCCTCCCGAGGGCTTAGACAAGGAGACCCATTGTCCCCTTTCCTTTTTGTCATTCTCATGGAAGGTCTGAGCCGGCTCATAAGACAGGCGAAGGAGGAAGGTAAAATCAAAGGACTACAAAATTTTCCGTCCATTCCTGCTACCACTCATCAACAATTTGTGGACGACACGATGTTGCATGGGTCTTCCACTGTAAAAGAGGCTCAAGGTTTTAAGAAAATCTTAAATTTGTTCAGCGAGGCTTCAAGTATGGACATCAACTTATCCAAGTCAACCATTTTCTTTTTTAATACTAATGTTGCGGTTCAGCGAAACCTATCTCGCATTCTAGGTTTCCGGAGAGGCAGTGTGCCCTCCAGATACTTAGGAGCCCCCCTCTCTGATAAATTATGGCATAAGTCTCACTAGGAAAAAATGTTGGACAACCTAAAGAGAAGATGCCAACACTGGACGCACAGGGCTCTTAATTTAGCTCGAAGGTTAATCTTGACTAAAGTTGTTCTCCAGGCTATCCCTCAGTATATGTTGTCCATCATTCCGGCCCCACAAGGAATCCTTCAGCAAATCAGAAACATTCAGAGAAATTTTCTTTGGTCAGGAAATGCAGAGAAAAGAAAATGGTCTTTAGTGGCCCGGAACAAACTATGCAAGCCGAAGCTTTTAGGTGGTTTAAACCTCATAGATCCCTTAACCACAAACAAAGCATGTGGTGCTAGATTATGGTGGAAGTGGTTAAATGAACCAAATTTACCGTGGGCTCGCCACTGGAAGGCGAAATATGCCCCCTCACGGAGCAACCAAGATTTGATTATAATGCAGGACAACCTTGAGGGATCCCCAATTTGGAATTTGGCAAGGAGAAACAGAGACATAATTCAGGAACATAGTTTTTGGGAAGTTCGAAATGGCGAAACAGCCCTCTTCTGGGAGGATGCGTGGCAACAACATCCCAAACTGGAAAAGCCAGAATTAGAAGAATTACAAAGGGGCTTACAGGAACAGGGGAGGATTACGGTCAACCACTACTGGGCACAGGACGACAATGACATAACATGGAGGAAATGGGTAAAAAGTGAGATCGAGGAGATAGGGGCAGAGAACACGAACGCAAGCAACCTGATCAGCATATTAGACAAAAGAAAAATCAGGAAAGCTCAAGAAAGCGACAAGCTAAGATGGGGACACCAAGGAGGAGGTAATTTCACCCTCAAAGAGGCTAGAGTATACATTGAGAAGACAGAACATATGGATAAGAAAGCTTGGAGCAGTAAAGTCTAGGACTCCCAAAGTTGGACAAAAATTAGGACATTCCTATGGCTGTTGATGCAGAGGAAGACTCTTACATGGGAGAATCTTCGGAAGAAAGGGTTTAGCGGCCCATCAAGGTGTCCACTTTGCAATGGGGAAGAGGAAACAATGAATCATCTATTCAACAACTGTGACTTAGTCGATAATTTATGGAAATGGGCAGAAACAATCATGAAGCAAACAGACAGAAACAGGGACTCGATCCAAGACACCATTGAAAAATGGCGAGGAAATTTCTCGAGCCATCAAAAAGTAAATACCATCTGGAAATTATTACCAGGTTTCATCACTTGGGCACTATGGAAAGAAAGAAACAGACGGGTGTTTAGGGATGAAACCAGACATATAACTCACTCTTATGACACCATCAAACAAAATATCAAGCAACTGGTCCGGGTTAAATGCAAAACAGTGCAGAACGACAAACCCAAGGATGAAGACTTACGAATTTTGAGGATATTTGACTTGGATAAGGAGACGGAAAATCCGACAGGTAGGCCGCAGCAAGAACTAAGAACATCCATAAAAGTCTAGAAACGTCCTCCTCCCGGTTTCCTCAAATTGAATTTTGATGGCGCATCGCGAGGTAACCCCCGTCTCACAGGCTTTGGAGGGGTAATCAGAAATAGGGACGGAGAAATTCTGCATATTTACAGCAGGGCAATGGGAGAGGGGACGAACAATGAAATGGAATTTACCACTTTGGAGCAAGGCCTCAGAATTTTGAGAAGAATCCAAGCAGGTGCCACGGTGATAGAGGGTGATTCTCAGCTCGCCATCACAGCAACCAAGAAAATGTATGAAGGAACGAAGCCGAGCAAGGTAACGCATCACTGGAGGTTAGCGAAGGTTATAGAAAGCATTGCAGAGCAATTGGGGTGGCTGAAAGGTTTGGTGATTCAAGCAGTTCGTCGAAAAGCCAACAGCGTAGCCGACCACTTGGCGAATGTTGGCATAGAGAACCCCAATGTCATATGGGACAGCTGTTGGCAGGACGTCCACTGCCCGAATTTGAAAGAGGAATGTACCTGGCTCTCAAAGTAAGACCTTTCGAATGAGAGTTAGGTGGGATTAGGAAGCGGGGATCATATGTACAACGGTATGTCAATAATCACAGTAGGTGCCATGAATGGAAATAAAGGCCAACAAGGGAAGGTAGGATGAAGGGGTCAGAAGCAATCAATGCTGAAGCAAGGGCAGGCAAAACGTCGGTTTAAAATGAACTACATAGAAAAGAGCCGCCAATCCAAAAAAGGGCACGGGGACACCTGGAGGCAAACGAAGAGGCACAGAACGAGAGATCGTAGAGAAGATCTGTGGGATCACCCACGAAATTATAATCCATTACTTAGCCATAATGATGACCGGACAGGCCAGAGTCAGGGAAACCAACTAGTGGGTTACGGACAATGGATCACAATCATCTCGTTAAATAGAGACTCGAGCAACAGATTGAGACTCAATTCTGCGAAAGGTGAGTTTCAGAGAGGCTCCTTCAGTTTTAATTTGCGGAGGAAGAAAGGCAGAGTTAGAAGCAGGATGGCGAGTGGAGGGAATCGAAATGCCTCGGCCAACCGAGAGCTGAAGCGAGCACAAGTGGTGTATGAGACTCGTACCTCCCAAAAGGAAAAACGAAAAATTGCAGAGCTCAAAGCTATGGTAAAGGAGGACGAGGAGAAAATGGAGGAGTAGGAGCTAATAAAGGAAGTCGACTGGGTGGAGGATCCAGGCACGGTCACCACTCGGGCAACACAATTTGTCAGAACCCAGATGGAGATGTGGAGAGTTAAAACGTTGCTGGCCAAAGCTCTCAGCATGCAAGGGGACTCGACAAACCAGCTGCGTATTGCGCATCAAGCTCTTGCTTCGGCAAATGAGGAGCACGCAGCCATTTTGGAAAGTGTTGAATTCAAGTTGAGTAGCATGGAACAACAACTGGATACCTTGTCAAAGAAATTCACGGTTCTGCACACCATTTTGCGGAAGACCATCCATCAGGAAGGCCAGGCCATTGGGGAATCTTCGGGAGGAGTTGCGAATCCCAAATCCCATGTTCCTCCCGGCGGAGTAGACCAGGCCACGACAGCGAATGAACAGGAGAAACCCATAAATTACATTGTGCTTGATACCTACTGAGTGCATGCAATCAACTGATGAGGTTTTTGGGAGTCCGGTATCTATGTTTTTGGGAGGACTTTTCAGCGGATGTAAGGTCTCCTTTTGGGGTTTGGGCGTCTTTGTATCTGACCTGTAAATGGTCTCAGGTCATTTTGGTCAGTTCTCTGCAAGATCCCGTCTCTAATCGCTGCCCTGTGCGGTAGGCTGAGGGATCTCTGGTTAGGTTTAGAGGTCAATTAGGCATAGTCAAAGGCAAAATCGGCTAAGGAAGGCCTCTTACTGCTTCGGCAGTCTTTTGTACTATATGTTTTCTTATAATATAATCTAAAAACACTGATTTACAAAAAAAAAAATATCAATCTTTTCTATGTATTTACATTTTTATCTATTTAAGATAATCTATGATTTGTATTCCAAATTGAGAAAACATTTAAATAAAATATATTAATATAAATAACAAAAACTCAAAATTGATATTCAATGTAAAGAATGAAATATTGAATATTTAAATAATCTCCACAAACTAAAACGAGTACTAATTCCCATTATAATCCAAATTTATTCAATGATAACTCGATAGATTAATATTTATGATGAATCACAAAAAAAATACTTTAATTGAATTTCAAATCAACTGTTACTAAAACCAATTTAGATAATGGACTGTTATTTATAACTATATTTTAAAATTTTTACAAAATTTATTTCGTTTTATAATTTTTTAATAAAAAGCCACCTTTTTAATAAAGAATTTACTATTTTATAATTGAAAATTTTAGATATAAAATTTCCATAACATTTTTTAATATATAAATTATTAGTAAAATTTGTGAATGCTCAGGTAAAATAGATGTTTTTATATATGTGTAAATGTATAAATAGTCCCATGGGACAGATGTTTCTATATATATTACGATGGTTGGTTGGATGTTTTTACGATGGCTGGTTGAATGTTTCTATATATTTCTACGATGGCTGCTTATGTTCCTCCGGAGGAACAGAGGGTACGCTCTACTAAGCTGTTCAAAATCACAAGGTGGAAACCAATGCGTACAATGGCTGCTTGCTTATTAACCCGAGGAAATAGCGGAGCATTGTACCCTTTGCTCAGCTGTTCAGAATTGCAACCTGCAATGGAGAAATTAACTTTATTGATTTGGCCAACCACAAATACCATACCGTATCGAAATTAATGTATTAAATGGTGAATTGAATCGTATCAGCGAATTTCCGAACCTTTTTGGCCAATACGACTGAACTTGGTAACTATGGATGGTAGTGAATGTTACCAAACTTTATTTTATTTAAAATAAAATAAAATAATATTAAAAAACTAATATAGATGATAATGAAAAATAATATATGTGATTTTAAGTTAGGTACTCATGTTGCATCAAACTAAATTCAAGAAGTTTTTTTTATACATAGTGATAAAGTAAAAGATAAAATAAATTAACATATGAAAACGAATGACTCTAAAACTTATTTTAAAAGAATGAAATAAAATAATATTTTGTGATTTAAGTTGGTATTCATGTTGCAAAAAACAAGTCCAAGGAGCTCTTTCGATGGATAACTACAAAGTAAAGAATAAATGTAGATTAACATATGAGAATGAATGATTTGCAACTTATTTTAAAAAATAAAATGAAATTAATAGTTTGTAATTTTAAGTTAGTATTACTTTTAACCCCAAACTAAGTTAAAAAAGAT
Organism: Pinus taeda; assembly: GCA_000404065.3. Lineage (NCBI taxonomy): Eukaryota > Viridiplantae > Streptophyta > Pinopsida > Pinales > Pinaceae > Pinus > Pinus taeda. Next base: position 26,476 of record APFE030113314.1, on the reverse strand, counting down.
TTTCTGATATACAATTAGAAAGTAAAAGATAAAATAAATTAATTTATAATAAAAACATTTTAAACATTTATTAATATTAACAATAATTAACTTATTAAAAAACATTTTAGATGCTTTTTAACAAATATTGTTAATACATAAAATAATTATTATTAAAAAAACATTTTAAGATTCTTTTTAATATTTCATGATGAGTATCCCTACATTATATAGGTAGAATACGATGTACAATTATGTTTCTTTAATATCCTAAACGGAAAGACTATATCTATTATAATGTTAAATTTATTTTGATATGTAGTTATTTATATGATAATTTGTTTGTAAAAAAATATTATTTTAAAAATTATATTATATAATATTTAAAAATAAAATATTTAATTATTAATTTAATTTATAATTTTTATACTATATATACTTATTAAAATTTAAATATAAAAATATAATGTCGAATATTTTAATAACAACCTTTTTTATTTTCTAATTTTAAATTATTTTAAATAATAACAATAAAAATACATATAAGTTTTTTTATATATATATATTTTTATATATATTATTTATATTATATATAAAATCTGAGTTTAATCTTTTTTTCACATTCGATATTTAATAAATGAATTTTATACATATTTAGTAAATGATTTTTTTCATTTATTTGATATTAAAGTTGCAGTTTTATCAAAGATATTACAAACTGTTTTGTTAAACATTGTTTGATTTTTATTTTTATTTTTTACCATAATGATTTCTTAGCCATTCAAAATTTATTTAAAAATAAGATTTATCTTAATCAAAGATTTAGGAGCCAAGATGTAACATGTATACAAGTAACTATGGAAAAAAAATATATGTAGAATTTTTTTTACTTGTGTATTTGTTACAGGTGGTATCAAAACACGGTTTCAACAGTGTATCCTAATTGGGAAAATGTAGTGATAATAAGTGTGTTGATGTGCACAGAGAGAGAAAATGGAGAAATGATCCAGTGGATCAAAAGGTGCTCAAAAATGAAAGTGCTCAAAAGTGTTCGAAACTAGTGCTAAGACCTATTTCTCTCTATTTTGAATTCAACACAACTTGAATCACTCAAAACTGACATCATATTATCAAGATATCACGTTTTGATAATTTTGCTAAACAATTGAAAATTTTGCAGGTTGCTAACTGGACTACTGACTGGGTAGTCCGTACAGTTGAGTTAATAGGCTGACTAGATGTATCATCGGGCCAATCAGGTGTTGCCAAGTGGCAACCTCATATTGGGTGAGTTGGCTCATTGTGATTGGTTTGTTTTGTTGTGGTGGACCAATGAGGGTGTGCCACGTGGCCCAACTAGATGTTGCCACATGGCACCCTGTGGTTGGCCAAAATTTGGTTAATGGTCATACAATCTAGGTAGGATTCAAACACAGGACCTTCATCGACCAATACAAGCGCCTTGCCACTGTGCCATGCTGGTGGTTCTTACCCCTCTATGGAATCATGACTATCTAAAATTTTACATAGAACATGTTCGGGAGGAGGGGTTGGGTGGTTAGCCCTTGCCCTCGGCCACTTGCCACCAAACAACCCTGGGCATAAGGTGTTTAGGGCTCAGGACCTTAGCCCGACCCTAGTCATGGGACTTGACACAACCACCGACTAGAGCAGAGTATGAGTGTCGACGGGAGAGGGCTTAGGGTTGGCCATAGCCCACGGTCACTTGTCACATGTATGGGACCATGGCACAACACTCGATGGAGAGGAGCAGAGATAGCCTTAGGTGTAAGGTTATGGGTGCAATGAGACCCTGGCGTGTGAAGAACGGGGGCTTCGGAAGTAAGCAGGACATTGGCTTGGTCCTTGGCCCCATGGGCATTAATAGGAGCATCGACCCGACGTTTAAGGGGCTAGGCCGATGGGGGTGGGCGGTTAGCCTGACCCCCAGCTGCATGGCCCATGTGGCCACAATTTCCAAACTTAAGGGTTATTGGATGAATTAATGGTCCAACAAATTGCACCATCTTTAGTGTGGATCCTACCGACACCAAACAAATTTTCATTTAGAGGTTGGAAAAAAGGTGGAAAATGTATGACAATTAGCCAATTTCACCAGTTTGTAGAACAATTTGCCGCAAAACTTCCAAGAGCCATTACTTGAGAAGTATTTGGCCTTTTTGAGCCCAACAAGAGCCCAACTATGGGTTTTTGGGTCTTTTGGAGCCATTGGAGACATTATTTTTGTATTTTGAGAAATGTAAATCTATGTAATTACATATTTGATCACTTAATTGAAGAGACACAACATTAGAAGCTGGACTAGGAGACGTAGCCCAAGAGGGGTGAATTCCTTTATCAATTTGTTGTAATGTGTTGTTATGTATGGTTTATTTATCCATGCTTATTTGTAACAAACTAAGTTTAAAACACTAATTTATGTGCTTTTGAAACTTGATCCATTGCTTAAAAGACATAAAAAATTACTTGCAAAATTTTCATAAACCTTGAAGTTTGTAATTCATATCAGTTTGGTATCAGAGCTCAAGGTTATTTTGAAGGTTTGACTTTGCTTGCAAGTGATTTTTTATGCTTATAAGGTTAAATCTAAAAAGAGGAGAAGGAGTGCTTGAAGAGCCAAATCCTGAAGTGGTTCAAGGAAGCCACACACACCTCAAGCTTCACCAGTCATGGCACATGAAGAAGGACATGAGATGATGCCTGAGGATGAGACAACTTTCAGAAAAGCATTCTTTGAAATGTCTAAAATGGTGAAAGTTTTGTTTGAAGAAAGGAACACAAGGTTGTAAGGAGAGAGCTCAAATATAAAAAAAGGTAATGGAGGAAATGGAAGTAAAACACCACCTCTACCTCCACCATTTTCTCCTCCTTCACCTCCATCTTCACCTTCATCCTTAATCTGGTGGATCAAAAACATGCTCAAAATGTTGGAAATAATACTGAGAGGGGGGGTGAATTAGTCTTATTCAAATCAATAAACTTTTCTTTTCATGCTCAAATTTATATACGCTACTTCAATGAAGGTAACTCGCATGTACATGCAACTGTGTTTAAGGCAACCAGCATATATCCAGCAAACTTATGATTCAGTTAATTCATCATATGTTGATCTTTAATCAGTGCATCAATACTTCATTAACCATATAAATAGTAACCATGTGCAGTAATATCATAACAAACCATCACACATAAGAAACACACATGAACACCAAGATTTAAGGTGGAAACCCAATGCGAGACAAAACCCACTAGCTGCTGTCTTCTTTTAATATAAGAAAAACTTGTTTACAATCTTGTACTAGTGCAGACTCGTACCAGTACGCAGGCATCCACCTACAGAAGGCTACAACCTTCTCTTGTTCTCCAGCTTCTACTATAAGGGAGCTACAACCCCTAGTTCTTCTACTAGCCAATCCATTTACTAGTACGTAGCCGCCAACCTACGGAAGGCTACGACCTTCTTTCTTCCTCCAGGGACCATGTTTCATAAATTTTGATATTGGATACTCCTAGAACGCAAAACCACAATCTGAAGGCCACATTTCATCCAATTTTCATATTGGACCCATCAACAACATTGAAGCTCAAAATCAATCACCAATGCAATACAACCATCAAATACATCTGCATTAACCAATCATTGAAACTCAACCATCAATCCCTGAATCACCCACAACTGAATCACTGAAGTCCCATCATCACTGAAGAAAATCACAATCTGTCATCAAATCATAGTCACCAGAACACAGAGTAGAACCCAAAACTCTACAACAACCACTAGAACCAATTGCAAATTCAAATATCATATTTCATAATGTATACGCTACTTTGATGAGTCGAACCAGTGTGTATACGCGCTTTTAACAAAGTGAACCAGCATACAGATATGAAAATATTAAGTCATAACTTTGCAGCTATTCCAAACATCAGTCATACCCAGATCATAACATTTATAAAATAGAACATGCATCGGTATTCAAATCTAGACTACACATGATCAAACCACATAATGATAATTCATTTCAAGCCTTAAGATCTTGATCCATCATTAGATCTTATCCCTTGTCAACCGCTAAGGTTCATCCTTGGTTCAGATCAAGCAAAGAACCATAAGCCGATAACCTGCATACTAGATCTCACACTTCATCAGATGTTCAATACTTGCACACACTGACGTAATGAACTTCTCCTCCTTATATAGTTTTAGGCCTTTCTCAATACCTTGGACCAAAACCATGTAAGACCAATATCTTGGACCAAATACTTAGGGTCAATACCTTGAACCAAATACCTTAGATCAAAATACCTTGGACCAAATACCTCAGACCAAAAACTTAATTTTCTAACATTTACGTGTTTTTCCTCTTATGAAAGTGCGTGTATATTTTATGCGCTCCTTTTGTTCTGTTAACCCGCGTTTATATGCTACTTGGACAAAGTGAACCTGCATATACCTCTCTTTCTTCATTCTTTGGATTTTGATCTATAATCTTGTGCTATTGTACTGTGAACTGTCAGTTGAGTGAGTTGCCATCAAGGACAACACCTGTATCATAATGCCAACAATCTCCCCCTTTGGACTTGATAGCAACAAACAACACCAAGACACTCTCCCCCTTTGACATCAAGGGCAAAGAATGGACCAAGATATCCTCCCCCTTTGATATACATTACGTTGTTCATGCTCTCCCTGAGTACATGATGAATTATCTGATTGAGCTCCCCCTTTGCACATGTTGAGATGCACTAAACTGTCCATGCTCCCCTTGGGCACATGCAGAGTCTGCAAAAATATTTTCCAAAAGAATAACATGACTCTATAACTCAACTAAGTGAGTATGACCTTCCTGTCACCAATGACTCATACATACATCAATCTCCCAACCACGGTGGCATACACCAAATGTTTATACATGACTTCTCATGCATAGTGGGGTTAAAAATTAGGTCTTTCCATGACCTTTACATCAAATGATATACATGAAATTTATAACAAGGACAACCGATCTAAACAAGACCATGATAGTTATCAACAACTATCATATGATCTGCACCATCAGCAACATCAGGATCAACATCCTGTATATTTCCATCATCAAAAGAGTTACCTGAATCAAAACAACTATGTGGATATGTACCAAGACCTTCTAAGATAATGCCAACAATGCATTATTAGAAGCATATGCTCCCCCTGAACCTGTGCCAACTTATGAGCACCAACACATTTCTACATATCATTAGCAAATTGTAACCATCATCAAACAGAGCAGATAAGTGACTGAACCATATCAGACTCCTTTTCCTGAGTTTGTCTCGCTGCTTTTTCCTTAAAACACCATATACACGACCGTGAAACTTATAACTTGCGTATATATGTGACTTCTCTTCATAATAGCTGCATATGAAAATTGGAATACTAAAGTTTTACACTTTCAGCTTTCCCCGGGTCTTTTATGTCTACAAACTGAGTTATGCCACATCTTTCTGACAATAATTCCGTCTTCTTCAATACCTTGGATTATGATGATGTATGCTCCTTTTGGTTTGGTGTCCAAAATTTACTCCTGCATTCCTTTACGCTATGTCCAAACTTGTTACACGCATAACATCTTACATGTTTCATATTCCTTTTATTACAATCAATAGCTTTGTGACCAAACATATTGCAAGCAAAACAATATCCCTTAAAGTACCTTGAATGTGATGATCTTTCTGTGTGACGGTCTTGAACCATTCTACTTCTCCATCTGGCTACAACATGTCCAAAATTATGACATATAACAAATTCAACATCATTCATCGAAGGAAATAACCGATTATCACTTCCATAGTTAGGAGTAAAATATTTTCTTTAAAAATTTCTTTCCTTGGTTGTTGATGGGGTTGAAATTTTATCTCCTTTTTGAACATTTCAAAATTTTCATTGCAGTTCCTTACCTCATCTTATGAGCTGGATTCACCTTCATGAAAACCAAGACCAATCTTTATAATGGGTGAATGCTGAACTTTGATGATTTCATCTAACGTTTCTGATCCTTTAGCAAATCTAAGATTCAGAGTCTTTGTCTTTTCAAGTTCTTTTCTTAGACTTACTACTTCACATTCTAATACTTCATTGTGTTTGTCCTTTTCAGTGAGATGTTGTGTCACTGTGTGTATGACTGTATCCTTTTCTGCCAAACTGATTTTAAGTAGACTGATTTCTTTAAGGAAATCTTCCTTTTCTAAGGCATTATTTTCATATGCCATGAGTAGTTTAATTTCTTGATCATCTTCATCACTATTGGACAATCCATCACTATCATCATGAGTATAATAACTTCTATTACCTTCTACAGACATCTTTCCTTTGACGTGAGGGAATCTAGTAGCTTAATGACCAACTCTACCACAAGAAAAGCATTTGAAAGGTAGCTTACCTTTGAACCTTCCCAAACCCCATTGAAGCTTCTTGACAAAATTTGCCTCGTCTTCTTCTTCTGAAATGTTTCCTGATTCATTGTGTTTTTCTTTTTCTTTTCCCTTTGCTGATGCTTTAAATGCGGCTTCTCTCATATCTAATGGTCCTCATTTTCTCATCTAAAAGGTAGTTAAGATTCTATGAAGTTGTGTCATAGTGATATTCTGTAGATCCTGTTTTTCTTCTATGACAGACACTTTGGGTTCAAATTTAGCAGAAAAGGATCTCAAAACTTTCTCAACTAAGGTAACTTCCTTAATTTCTTCACCCAGATTCTTCATACAATTGATAGCCTCATCTACACGTAGGAAGTAACTAGCTATGCTTTCATCACTATGCATCTTAAGAGTTTCATACTGAATTCTGAGAGTTTGAAGCTTAGCATGTTTTACCTAAGAGTCTCCTTTGTAGCTTAGAATGATTTAGTCCCATATTTCTTTGGTTGATTTGAGCTGCATGACTTTGACAAACTCCCCAATAAAATAGTGACAGCTTTGGCATTGGTTTCATATTGCTTTTTTTCTATCGTGTTTGTAGGAATTGATGTTGGAAAGTTATATCCTCTTCCACAATTTCCCAGACATCTGTTCCAGGAGATTGTAGATAGGTTGTGGTTCTTATTTTCCAATAAATAAAGTTGCTTCCATCGAATATTGGTGATCTGATGGATCCCATGCTTTCTTGATTATTCATCTGGATGGATCTTCCTTCAAGCGATCAAGCTTCTTCTGAAGGACCTACACTGATACTAATTTTTGGAAATAATACTGAGAGGGGGGGTGAATCAGTATTAGTCAAATCAATAATCTTTTTCTTTTCATACTCAAATTTATATACGCTACTTCAATGAAGGTAACTTGCATGTACACACAACTGTATTCAAGGCAACCAGCGTATATCCAGCAAACTTATGATTCAGTTAATTCATCATATGTTGTTCTTTAATTAGTGCATCAGTACTTCATTAACCATATAAATAATAACCATGTGCAGTAATATCAGAAAAAACCATCACACATAAGAAACACACATGAACACCAAGATTTAAGGTGGAAACCCAATGCAAGACAAAAACCACCTGCTATTGTCTTCTTTTAGTATAAGAAAAACCTATTTACAATCTTGTATTGGTGCAGACTCATACCAGTACACAAGCACCCACCTGCAAAAGGCTACAACCTTCTCTCGTTCTCCAACTTCTACTGGAAGGGATCTACAACCCCCTAGCTCTTGTACTAGCTGACCTACTTACTAGTACGTATGTGCCAACCTACAGAAGGCTACAACCTTCTTTCTTCCTCCAGGGACCAAGTTTCATAAATTTTCATACTGGATACTCCTAGAACACAAAAACACAATCTGAAGGCCATGTTTCATCCACTTTTTATACTGGAACCATCAAAAACATTGAAGCTCAAAATTAATCACCACTGCAATACAACCATCAAATACACCTGCATTAACCAGGAATTTAAACTCAATCATAAATCTCTGAATCACCCACAACTGAACCACTGAAGTCCCATCATCACTGAAGCAAATCACAATCAACCAATCTAAACATTCAGAATATTGTCATAAAAACACAGTCACCAGAACACAGAGTAGAACCCAGAACTCTGCAACAACCATTAGAATCAATTGCAAATTCAAATATCATATTTCGTAATGTATACGCTACTCTGATGAGCCAAACCAGCATGTATACGTGCTTTTAACAAAGCGAACCAGCATACAGATCTACAAATATTAACTCATAACTTTGCAGCTATTCCAAACATCAGTCATACCCAGATCATAACATTTATAGAATAGAACATGTGTCAGTATTTAGATCTAGACTATACGTGATCAAACCACATAATGATAATTCATTTCAACAAGATAGTGGGGTTGCAAATTAGGTCTTTTCATGACCTTTACATCAAATGATATACATGACATTTATAACAAGGACAACCGATCTAAACAAGACCATGATAGTTATCAGCAACTATCATATGATCTGCACCATCAGCAACATCAAGATCAATAGCCTATATATTTCCATCATCAAAAGAGTCACTTGAATCAAAATAACTTAAAATAAATCTTAATAATGTATACACTACTCTGATGAGCCGAACCAACGTGTATACACGCTTTTAACAAAGCAAACTAGCGTACAATTCTACCAATATTAACTCATGATTTTTTAGCTATTCTAGACATCAGCCATACAGAGATCATAACATTTATAGAATAGAACATGCATTAATATTCAGATCTAGACTATACATGATCAAACCACATAATGATAATTCGTTTCAAGCCTTAAGATCCCGATCCATCATTAGATCTTATCCCTCATCAACCGCTAAGGTTCATCCTTGGTTTAGATCAAGCAAAGCACCATAAGCCAATAACCTACATACTAGATCTCACACTTCATCAGATGTTCAATACTTGCACACATCGACCTAATGATCTTCTCCTCCTTATATAGTTTTAGGCCTTTCTCAATACCTTGGACCAAAAGCACTTAGGACCAATACCTTGGACCAAATACCTAGGGTCAATACCTCAGACCAAATACCTTGGACCAATACCTTGGATCAAAATACCTTGGACCAAATACCTCGGACCAAAAACTCAGTCTTCCAACATGTACATGCTCTTCTTCTTATGAAAGTGCGTGTATACATTATGTGCTCCTTTTGTTCTATTAACCCGCGTGTATACACTACTTGGACAAAGTGAATCTGCATATACCTCTCTTTCTTCATTCTTTGGAGTCTGATCTGTAATCCTTTGTTGTTGTTCTGTGAACTATCAGCTGAGCGATTTTCCATCAAGGACAAAACTTATATCATAATTCCAACACAAAATTCAAAGTTTTTGGAATGGCTCAAAACCTGAATGAACACATAGATCTCGTCATTTTGAATCCAACACAATTCATTTTGCAAAAAATGAACGTCGTATGCACCCATAAATGAGTTCTGGTCGTTTTTGGAAACAAGTAAATTTTAAAAAGGCAGTGTGCAAGGCTGCCCAGTTAATGATCCGAACAGTGGATTGAGCCTGTTGATTGGGCAAGTTGACTGGGCTCCATGGGCCAATCTTAGCATGACACTTGGTAGGTTTCTACGGGTTGCGAAATTGTCAAATTTGATTGGAGGTTGATTGGTTGAGGTGGCCCAACGAAAGGTTGCCACATGGCACCTTATTGGCCACCAAAATTCTGTTAAGGTCAAAAGTAAACCTTCCCAGGGTTCGAAACCGTGAACTTATGTAAACGAACCGTGGGCCTCACCAAAAAACCGCAACATGTTTCTTGATAAAACATATTAAAGAAAATGTTATAAATGTTTCATTTGGGCACATTTTGGGTGGGTAGAGAGCCCCAAGAGGCCAACCCAAGGTCACATGCGGCCTCCATAAGACCAGGCGTGCGGAGCTAAGTCACAGGGGCCAGTTGAGGGTCATATGATTCCAATGTGACCAAGGGCACAAAGGAGACAAGGGCCAGACAAAGGCCCCCAAAACTCGGCCCCCAACATGGTCGCATGGGCGCCATGTGACTGAGATTTTTAGAATAAGGGGCCAATGGCGAATCTAATGAGACCACAAATTGCGATGGCGATTAGCCAAATTGTCACTTCGTTAACAATTTTTGAGTAGAATTGTAGGATGGTTTGTAGACATGTGCATTTTGTAGAACGAATAGTAGAAAAATTTTGGGAGATCATTACTTTCTTAATTTTTGGTCTTTTTGGGGGCAGAAAGAGGCTAGACAGGGGTTTTTGAAAGCCCTGAAGCCATTGGAGCTATTGTTGAAGCCATTTTAGCACTGTAACGTGATGTAAACACCATTTTATGAGCATAATAAAGGAGGCCCAACCATTGCAAACTGGACCAGGAGATGTAGCCAAGGAGGGGTGAACTCCTTCATCATTTTGTTGTGTTGTTTTTGTTGTTATGGTGATTTTTTCTATTATTTTCTACAAAAACTGAACTTTTAATTCATGTTTATGTGTTTATGAATTTAACATAAGAGGCTTAAAAGACTATTTAATCACTTACAATTTATCATAATACTCAAGCAGTTTCATATACAGATAAGTTTGGTATCAATTGTTATGTTCTTTGTTGTTGTGAGGGTTTAATTTGTTTGCAAGTGTTTATGATACTTACAAGTTTGAAGCTCAAGAGAGGAGAAGGAAAGATTGTGGTTGCAGGTCCTCAAGTTGGGAAAAGGATAAGGAGAACATATTTGCCGCAATCTCCACCACAAATCTCACCTCAAATTGTACCTGAAGCTTCAGCAAGCATGTCACATGAAGGAGGGCTTGATAATATGTCACAGGATGAGAAGGATCTTAGAAAAGAATTCTTTGACATGACCCAAATGGTGAAATTTCTCTATGAAGAGAGAAACACAAGATTGCAAGGTGAGAGTTCCAAGCCTCCATAGGGAGAGGGTTCTTCAAGAGGAAAAGGAGGATATGAGGACAAACCTCCAAAAGGATATGGTGACAAACCACCTTTGACACCACCATCTTCACCATCTTCATCTTCCACAACAACCTCTTCACAAAATCCTCCACATTCTCCAAAGGGACATGGTAAAACTCCATTTTTGAAACTTGACATAAAGTTTAATTTGCCTATGTATGATGGAGAGGTAAATGCTGAAAGACTAGATAATTGGGTACATCAACTCGAACTGTATTGTAGGATACAAAGGATCAACGATGACAACACCAAGATTCAGCTTGCCTCATTAAGGTTGGAAAGTGCGACTCTTACTTGGTGGGAAGCCAAAACACAAGAGGACATGAAAAAGCATGGTAAGGTCATAACCTCTTGGAATAATTTTGTTGCTGCATTGAGAAGACAATTTTATCCATTAGCATACATGCAGAAATCTATAATGGATTGGCAAAAATGTAGGCAAGGAAAAGGAAAAAGTGTACAAAACTATACTCAAGAGTTTAGGAGAAGAGCACTAATATTGGGTGTATATTTGAAATCTCAAGAAACTTTGTTAAAATATATTGGAGGTTTGAATAGTTACCTAAGATACATTATTCTCATGTATAAACCCACAAGTTTAGATAAAGTTTGTGTACAAGCCACACATCTAGAAGTAAGAGGGAAACCTGCTTCAGATGAGAAAAGTGAGAGTTACCTTGAAATTAGAAAAAAAATAAAGGGTAAGTTTAAGGGAAAAGGGAAGAAGAATGCTTCAATCAGAATGGAAAAAGAAAGACTCACATGCAAAATTTGTTTGAAAGATGGCCATGATGAAGACCATTGTTGGAAACTTCATCCAGAGATGAGACCCAACAAACTTAAAAACAAGGAGAAGGAGAAAACAAATGCAATTATAGAACATGACTTAGGTTCTGATTCAAGAGATGAAACAAAGATTACAGTGGTGAGTTTGAAGGTAAGAACATAGCAAACATTAGTTCTTCAAGTTGTTCTAATGATACTAAAAATGATGAAACAAGAATTGAAATTTTCCATAATAGAGTTGTTTCAAAGCATACCAAAATTGACACACTATTTGATAGTGGGTCACAAGAAAATATGATTTCTGAAGACTTAGTCAAGAAGTTAAATCTAGAAACCATTCCACATTAAAGACCTTATCCTTTAGGCTGGATATGTAAGAATGTGAATTTGCAAGTGACAAGGAAGTGCATGATTAGATTTTCAATCACTACAAACTTTCTTGATGAAGTTGAACTTGATGTAGTTCCGCTTGAGATTGTTGGTATTATTTTCAGAAGCCCGTATCTTTATGATAGGAGAGAAATATTTCAACACCATGAGAATAAGTATCACCTATTCAAGAATTTTATTGAGTACATAGTTAGAGCACATCATAAGAAGATGCGTTTGTCTCTTATGTATGCTGGACAAATGAAGAGAATTGTCAATGCAACTCAAAATTTTCTATGTTAATGTTCAAGCATCAAGATGTTGTGAATGAGGCCTTCCAAGGAAATGCATCAAATCAAAAGTCTGATTTCAATGAGGTTTCTAATGGTTGTGATAAGTTGTTTCATGGATCTAATATGTTGCCTCCTAAAAGAGGTAAACAAGATGATGAAAAATTGTAGCAACATACATCATTGTTGAACAGTGATGGGAATAAGATGTTAGTGCTAAAGAGTGCAAAGGTTAAAGAGAAAGTGCCAAAGAAATTTGACAAAGAGTGCATTGGTTCCACAAGTTCTTATTGGGGGTTTCAAAATGGTGCATGGCGATGACAAACACACTTGGTCAAGAGTCAAGCCAAGCACAAGTCAATACAAGCTAAACATCGTCATGTCGACATTGTTCGAGGTGAGAAGAATTTCAAGTTATTTAAGTTTCAATTAATTGGCGACTGAGGAGGGAATGTGTTTGATCCTTCAAGGATAGTTTGTTGTTCTACAAGTTCGAGGAAATTGTAGCAAGATTGTATCTACAACAACAAGGCAGGGTTTCTAGAATCAAGGCAAAATATCAGTTTTCATGAAAAGCTCAAATTGTTGAATTCGGGAAAATTCCAGTGGGTTGAAACTAGAAGGGTGAGGGGGTTGTAATGTTACAGATCCATTTGGGCACATCAAATCCCAACATTCAGGTCAGTATTTTAGGGCTCATCAAACCCTAAATTTAGTTGTTTCATGCCCTAAACAAGCCAACCCTTTGAATGCCTCCTTCCTAGATAGTTTCATGACTTGGAGACATCCAAGAATTGCCTCTAGAGGGACCAGCGTAGGTAAGCCCTTATGAAGGTGTGCTGCAGAGTAGTTAAGTCCACTGCCAGGGTGCTCTGCAGAGCACTTAGGCTTCCTTTCACCTGCGTTGGGCGAGAATGAGCGGAATTCACATAGGGTTTGGGGAATATTATTATCTTTTGGAGTCATCTAGAAGTTTCCATGTCTTATCAACTCCTATCAGCTTTACAATGGATGAGGAATGAGTTAAGGAGTATCCTATCCTCTCATCCCTTCCTCCATGGAACTAATTCTAAGTATGGAATGTCATTCAATGTCACCACTAATGACAAAACCTCCTTCATCTTCCTATAAATTGACCACTCATCTAAGTGATCAGGGGCTGGATTATGTTGAATTGTAGGGAGATAATGTTGCTATGAGACTTGACTTTGGAGCAAATGATGTGATGCCACAAGCTTGTCTTGCTTTTGATATGATGTGGATGGGATCCAAGTTGGAGTAATGACTTTGAATCAGACATTGATGGTTGTAATTCCTTCTTCTATCTAATAAAGTGTTTGAACCTTTTTCCATATGACCTGTTCTTTAATAATGCTTATATGTATGAATTGCTTATGATTCCCTTCATTTATATTCAATGGATCGTATGCTTTGATCGGTTTTCATCTTCTGTTGTGTTTACAGGGTACTTTTCAAGCGGATTAAGTATGGGAAGGAGCAATGGAATCGATACAAGGGAGATGAGAGGAAAACAGAACTACAGGTAGGCCTTCTGTCCTCTCTTCTTATATATTGCTTATAGGGAAAGTCTAAAACACTTTAAATTGTTGTTCTAGGCACAACTACTTGTCTAGTGAATTAGTATTTATTCGTAGATGCTAAATTCTCCAAAACAAATTGGTGACCATACTGCAGAAGGATCCTCTTTCCTAGTAGCTTATACACCTCCTAAGACATCCTTGTAGACTTTATTTGTGTTCATCGATTGTAATTTAGCTGTTTATATTGAAAAATTGGTCAAAACTGTGTCAAATTGCCTCTTGAAATGGCTTACTGTCACCAGCACAGGCTTGTGAGGGATACAATGCGCTGTAGAGCATCCCTGGCTTAGGGATAGTGCTCTAAAATGCACTGTCTTCCACTCTGGGCTGCGGTGATCCTCCTAGGATCACTTTCCCACCTTTGGAAAGAGTTTTTGCCAAATTTTCTCTGTTTGACTGTTTGCTGATTGATCAATGAATGCTATGTCTCAGAAAATGAGTGTTTATCTCTTGGTCTAGCCCAAATTTCATAGGATTGGTTAATGTTTCTTCTTTCTTTGTCAATATCAATCAATAGTCAAAGTTAGGATATAATTGATTAATCTTCATTCGAAAGAAATTGTCATAAAGTATTCTCTTCGTTCGAATTTGAACTATTGTAAAAGTATTTGTTCATATGAAAGATTGATTGAGTGTATGTGCATATTTACTTTTTGTTCATATTCACATTAAGGGAATTGAAAAGAAATACATGCATGTTGCATTGAAAGAATTTGTGTGTGCTGATAAGAATAGTGTAGGGAAATTGAACTTAGATTGTGTTCTTTTCTCTTTGATCAAAATAAATATGATTGCTCTATCCCTAAGTAGCTAGGATTTTCATCGTTAAGTTGAATGGAAAGAATGCTTATCATGATAGTTGCATTCCTAGGAATTTCAGAATACATCACATGGTGAACTTGAAAGGAAAATTCCTAAGCAAGATTAACTTAAAATAAACATCAATTTACCTAATGGAGCATTGTCATTAATGAGAACATTTAGTGGTTCTAGGCTAGAGATGTGTTTCGGCGTTGTAAAAAAAAGCAGTTGTTGCTAACTTGTCTATAATACATCTCGGGTGTGATACCTCATTCCATGTACATGAGTATATCATAGCTCATCGACGTACCTTTGTGTATATAGGGCAGTGTTACAATATGTAAAGTATATGGGAATGCTCTCACTATGCGGTTTTGCATTAGACAGCGCTTATACAGACTGGGCCTCCATGTACCTTCGGGTATATATGGGAGGACAATTCTAGGTTACTATCCATCCTTAAGTAACTAAGTCGGCTGCCTTGTAAACTGTGATACACTGAACACAACATTCGAGGAGATTGCATGCCCGTACTTCTTGGTTCACCAGGAGGTATTCTATAATTCATAGTTGCTTGGTAAACCTTTTATCTAGTATACCCCTTTTTGTTTATTTCTTTTTTGATAATAAAATTAATCAGCAATCGTGGAGGAACATCAACCCATACCCCGTCGTTTGCGGGGAATAGCGAGCAAACCACCTTTGCCTCCCGAAGCAACACCAATTCGGGCAAAGCAGTCTTACTTAAATGAGTCTAGTACATCAAGAACTCCTAGTTATTCATCTCAATTACGTGAATCATCTATTTCGGTAAGTACCGAGACTCTAGTTACTCCAACAATTTCTGGCCCATCTATTTCTGAAGAAGAAGTTTCACAATTACCTAAGGACATTAGCACTAATCCTAGTGAAACAGTAACCGAGGTTGTTCAGCAACAAGTTGATCCTCAACGTGAAATTTCTCAACAAGAAAGTACTCTCGAACTTGAATTATTTCAACTAGAAGTTAATCCAAAATCTATCCTAGTTCAAACAGAAGCTACATCTGAACCTGAAGTTGTTCAAGAACCTCTTTCTGAAACTGTTGTTCATTTACCCAAACATCTAGACATTTAGCAAAGGGAAAAGAAAAGGAAGAGCACAGTGAATCAGAACACATTTCAGAAGAAGAAGATGAGGTAAATTTTGTCAAGAAGCTTCAACAGGGTTCCAGAAGATTCATAGGTAAGCTACCTTTCAAATGATTTGCTTGTGGTAGAGTCGGCCATTATGCTGCCAAATGTCCCCATAAAGATAAATATGAAAAAGGAAAGGAATTTGCAAAAGGAAATAAAAAACATGTTGTGAATAGAAGGAGTTACTATACGCATGAAGATAGTGATGGCTTATCCAATAGTGGTGAATATGAAACTGACCAAGATTATAGAATAATCATGGCTTATGACAATGATGATTTTTTGGATGCCTTACAAGAGGAATATTTTCTTGAAGGAATTACTAAACTCAAAATCTTTCTAGAAGAAAATAATATGATCATCGATACGTTGACACACCAACTCACTGAAAGAGAAAAACACAATGAAAATCTAGAATGTGAAATGGTGGGTCTAAGAAAAGAACTTGAGAAGACAAAATCTCTTAATCTTAGATTTGCTAAAGGATCTAAAAATTTAAATTAAATCATCAAAGTTCAGTGCTCTCCTCTGACAAAGACAAGTCTTGGATATACTAAAGAATCATCTCAATCACATAAGTCGTCAACCTCCACCAGAAGCTATCTTGATGCAGCAAAGATTAGTGAACAGTATGTCAATCGTCAACAAAGGCCTAAAATTACTCATTAGGTAAATCATACCCAATTTACTCCAAGGATGAATATCAGTAGAAGCTTCAACCAACAGGTAAACAATGCCAAAAGATTCTATGATTGCAAAAACTTCTTTAATGGGCAATGTTTTTCATGTCATAACTTTGGAAAAAAGGCTGCTCAATGTGTTTCTTACAAAACCATCATGACTAGAGAAGCATGGAATCAAAGGAGTGTAACAGGAATCAAGAAAAATTCCTATAATAACTTTTCTCTTCTTGAAAATGAAGTAGAATGTTCAATTTGTAACAACTTTGGTCATGAAGAATCTGAATGCAGGAGAAAAATATTTCCATCACTTCAAAAGGAGAAAACATCATTAAATCCCAAGATATGGAGAAAGAAGGAATCTCAATAAAAAAGATGTGGCATAGCTCTGTATGCAGAAGGACAAGAAAATCAGTGGCACATCAACAGCGGATGCTCCAAACACATGACAGGTGATAAAGAGAAACTTCATTCATATAATGCTTTAGAAAAGGACAAGAATGTCTCATTTGGAAATGACACTCCAGTTTCCATTAAAGGTAAAGGTTCAGTCTTCTTGAAAGAAAAAGTTAAAGTTGGAAATGTCATGTATATAGATGGTTTAAAGCATAACTTGTTGAGTGTTAGTCAAATTTGTGATCAAGGAAATGAAGTTGTGTTTCGATCAAACTGATGTGTGGTTCATGAGATTGATACAGGAAAGACCGTGATCAAAGGAACAAGAAATCCAAACAACTTATACATACTCAAAGGAGGACAACAACAATGCTATCAAAGAAAAACCGATGAAAACTGGCTATGGCATAGAAGATTGGGACATCTAAGATTTTCTTAAATAAGAAAAGCATGCAAGCTCAAGGAAGTTCTTGATCTTCCAGATATTAGCATCCTAGAAAGTACTATATGCAAACCATGTCAAGTTAGTAAGAATACCAAAGTTCACTTCAATGAAAAAGAAGGATCAACAAGTAAGCCTCTTGAACTCATCCATACTAATTTATGTGGACCAATAAGGAAAAATTCACCTCGTGGAGAAGAATACTTTATTTTATTTATTGATGATTTTTCCAGCATGTGTTGGATAGGTCTACTAAAGCATAAATATGAAGAATTTGAAAAGTTTAAAGCCTTTAAAGCTTTAGTTGAAAATGAATCAGATCGAAAAATAAAATGTCTCAGATCTGATTGAGGGGGAGAATTCATATCAGACGAATTTTTTGACTTTTGTGAACAACATGGAATAAAGAGGCAATTCTCCGTCGCAAGAACTCCTCAGCAAAATGGCATAGTGGAAAGCACGAAAAGAATAGTTCAACAAATGGCTCGAGCAATGCTTAATGAATCTGGAACTCCTGCAACCTTCTAGGGTGAAGCTGCATTTGTTGCCATAACTATTCTCAACAAAGCAAATGTTCAAATAAATAGAAATCAAACTCCATATGAACTTTGTTATTGTAAGCCTCCTACTCTAAAACACTTTAGAGTGTTTGGAAGCAAATGTTTCATCAAAAGGACTAATGAAAAACTTGGTAAGTTTGAACCCAAAGCAGACGAAAGAATTCTTCTTGGTTATTCATCCACAAGTAAAGGATACAAATGTTATAATAAAAGACTTTGGAAAATTGTTGAAAGAATTGATGTTGTAATTGATGAAGCATGCATAAATATGGAAGAAATGAAACCAAGAGAGGAAGTTGGGGAATGCTTTCCCACATCAAATCAAAATGATATAGAAGAAGAAACCAATGAAGCACTAGAAGAAGATACAAAAAACATGGAAAATATTCCATCCAGGTATGTTCAGAAAAATCATCCAGAATCTCAAATTCTAGGAGAAAAGGGGGCTGGAGTACAAACAAGAAGAACTCTTACAGGGACCTCAAGCTATCTAGCATTACTATCCTCCACCGAACCTCAGAATTTAATTGAAACCTACAAATATGAATGTTGGGTCAAGGCCATGGATGAAGAACTTGACCAAATTGAAAATAATGATACTTGGGAGTTAGTTCCTAGACCTCATGATAAAAATGTTATAGGAACAAAATGGATATTTAAGAACAAGCTGAATGAAAATGGATAGGTTATTAGAAACAAGGCCAGACTTGTTTGTAAAGGGTATGCTCAACAAGAAGGTATAGATTTTGAAGAAACTTTGGCATCTGTTTCCAAACTTTAAGCCATAGGGTTTGAAAATTCAAAGTATATCAAATGGATGTAAAATCAACCTTCCTTAATGGAGATTTAGAAGAAGAATTTTATATTGAACAACCAAAAGGATTCATTCTTGGAAATGATGCAAAACTTGTATGCAAGCTTAAAAAGGCTCTCTATGGTCTAAAACAAGCTCCAAGGGCTTGGTATTACCACCTTGATAAATATCTACAACAACAAGATTTCATAAAAGGTTCTGCAGATAGCAATTTATACACAAAGGTTGAAAATGATAAATTGCTAATTATTATTGTTTATGTTGATGATATCATCTTTAGTAGCAATGAAGAATCCATGAGTTAGATTTTTTCTTCAATAATGCAGCAAGAATTTGAAATTTCCTTACTTGGTGAACTTACTTATTTTCTTGGTCTACAAGTACAATAAACAAAAGATGGTATCTTTCTTTCACAAACCAAATATCTCAAGAAGATCTTGAAAAAGTACAAAATGGAAGATTTTAAAACAACATGTACTCCAATGGTAACAGGATGCAGCCTCAGTTCTAACGATGAAACACCAGCAGTAAACCAACCAACTTACAGTTCTATGATTGGAAGTTTTCTTTATCTAACAGGACCAGATTTGATAGCATGCATGCAGTAGGAATTGTTGGAAGGATCCAAGCAAATCCAAAGGAATCACATCTCCATGCAGTGAAAAGAATTTTCAAATATCTTCAAGGAACTCTGGACTTTGGACTATGGTATCCTAAAGATACAGACCTTACTCTTCATGTATATATTGATGCAGATTGGGCAGGAAACATTGATGATCGAAAGAGCACTAGTGGAGGTGCATTCTATATGGGTTCTTGGTTAGGGTCATGGTTCAGCAATAAACAAAGTTCGAATGCCCTATCTACAGCTGAAGCAGAATATGTGGTTGTTGCATCTTGCTGCACACAACTAATTTGGATGATGCAAACATTGCAAGACATTCAAATCACATTTACTCCACCCATCTCCATTCTATGTGATAATACAAGTGCCATCAATATTTCAAAAAATCCTGCCATGCACTCCAAGACCAAGCACATACCTATTAAGTACCATTTTCTACGAGAACAAGTGCTTGAACAAAAGGTTAAATTGGAGTATGTTCCCTCCAAAGAACATGTTGTTGATATATTCACTAAACCACTTCCCAAAGAAACATTTGAATATCTCAGACAAAACATGGGAGTAGTTGTTGCATCATCATGTTGTCAAATCTAGTGTTTAGAGAAGGTTATTATACACGGGTTTCATGAAGTATAGTCACGTATACATGTAGGTTTCTGTGGTTGAAGGAGCGTATATGTTTTTCTGACAAAAAAATAGTCACTCAGACTCTGATATGGGTGCTCTACCTGATATTGATGATTATAGTCTGACAATATGCTTTGTTCATTGATTTTTATCTAACTAACAAAGATGCCTTGATGAATGACTTGTTGACAATTCACAGGTAGCACAGGTTCATGGGGAGCATTAGCCTTCACTCACATTCAGCATCATTGGCATCATGGTTGCTGAGTTCAGCTATGGCTTCAGATACTTATATCATTTGTTGCATAAGTCATGTAAAGATCTAGGGTGTGATATGACTTCTTCTGTCATGGTATATATTTCAATGAGTCCTATTGGAAATATGATGTAATTTGTATCACCACTTTGCATGGGATGGATGATGTAATAATTTATGTATTTCTATCATGTATAAACAATTGGTATATCCCCACTTGGTTGGGTGGATGAGTCAAATATGGTGTATGCCCACTTAGTTGGGTGATTGATGTATGTATGAGTCATTGGTCATAGCGAGGTCATACTCACTTAGTTGAGTTATAGAGTCATGTTATTCTTTTGAAACATATCTCTGCAGACTCGACATGCACTCAGGGGGAGCATGGACAACATAATGTATATCAAAGAGGGAGAATAACTTGGTCTTCCCTTTTCCTTTGATGTCGAAGGGGGAGAGTATTTTGGTGTTGCTTGTTATCTCTAACAGTTTCTACAGCTTGCAGTAATCAACACCAGCATGGTTGTCATCAAGTCCAAAGGGGGATATTGTTGGAATTATGATACAAGTGTTGTCCTTGATGGAAACTCAATCACAAGTAAGTTTAGTTTTGATAAAAGGCAACCCACAATGTAACAGATCCATTAAGATGTAACAGGGCATTGGTACAGAAGAACAAGAAGATGGAACTAAAGTCTACTAATCAGAGTGAAGAAGTTGAAGCTAAAGGATGGTGAAAAGCAGTTTAAGATGTATATGTAGGTCCACTTAGTCAAAACAATGTATACACATAGATCTACAGAAAAAAAAAGCACGTATACGTGTACACGCACTCCCGCAAGAGGAAAATCACGTATAGGTTGGAAAATCAAGGAATTTCAAGGGTAGAGAATACAAGGGGTCAATACCATGGTATTAGCGAGTGGAGTAATGACTATTTGATCCCGCCCAAGAATACCACGAATCTTAAGTGGTTTTGGCCCGACGTACTGAGAAAGGCCTAAAACTATATAAGGAGGAGAAGATCATAAGGCCAAAGTGTGCAAGTGAAAAGGGTTTCTAAGGAATATTTATATCTGAAATATATTTTATGTTGCAGGGGCTATGTTGGTGATTTGATCTGAAATATTTTTCACCTTGAATTCAATGTTGGATCAGGGTCATGAGACCTTAAATGACTTATCATTGAATGATCTGATATTGGTTGGGCCAGATCTAATTGTGTACACCTGTTTTATTCTTTGAATGTCACGATATGTGTTCGTCTGAAGTCCAGAATAGCAACGAAGTTATGAGTTAATATTTGCAGATCTGTATGCTAGTACGCTTTGGTGAAGTTGTGTATACACGCTGTTTCATCTCTTCCAAGTAGCTTATGCAAAAGAAAAGTATGTTGTTCATAGATGACTGAACTATTTGATCAGTACTATTGTTTTATTGCTATCTGTCAATGAAGTCTTCTTAGATCTGAATGTAAAACTGAATGCATAAGGAGTTTGATATCTGATTGATTGATTATATAAGTGAGAAGGGTGATCTCTACTACTACCTATGTAAGTCTCTATAAATTGACAGTAGATGTTCAATATATTGCTAGTTGGTACAGACTTGATTAAGAAGTTTTATGTTTCAATAGTATACACAGGTTTGATTAAAGGAAGTAACATATACACGCAGGTTGGGTTTAGTAAAGTAGCGTATATGTTTTGATGCATGATTTTTGAGGTTGCAGCTAGTTCTGAATGATGATGCAGGTTTCTGGGTTTAGCACAGTGTTTTGGTGACAATGATTTGATTGTTCAGATTAACTGATTGTTAGTTGATGTAGTTTGAGTTTCAGAGTTTTTGATGGGTCTAGTATGAAAATTTGATGAAATGAGGCCTTCATGAGTATTGTTGTGTACCAAGAAAAACTAGTATGAAAAATTATGAAACGTGGTCCCTATAGGAAGAGAGAAGGTCATAGCCTTCTGTAGGTCAGAGCCTACGTACTAGTAAACACATTGGCTAGTACAAGAGCTAAGGGCTGTAGCTCCCTTCTAGTAGAAGCTGGAAAATGAGAGAAGGTTGTAGCCTTCTGTAGGTGGGTTCCTGCATACAGGTATGAGTCCGCACCAGTAGAAGATTGTAAACATATTTTCTTATTATTAAAAGAAGACATAGATGAAAATAGTAGGTGGTTTTCACCCACATTGGGTTTCCACCTTAAATCTTGGTGTTCATGTGTGTTGCTTATGTCTGATGGTTTATTTTGTTTTTACTGCACTATTTAATAAGTTATTAATGCACTGGTTATAGATCAACACATTATAAATTAACTAAATCACAAGTTCTCTAGGTATACGTTGGTTTCACTAATCACAGTAGCATGTACACACTAGTTCAATTCACAGAAGTAGCATATTTAAATATGTTTGGGAAATGAAAATTTATTGATCTGATAATATTGATTCAACCCCCCCTCTCAGTATTATTTCCAACATGTTGCGATATAACCAATGCTAATTTGAAAAAACAAGATTAGTATATTGCATTTTTGAATTAGAGATTTAGAGAACAAATTACTTTAGAAAGTTGAGGTAAATTGCTGAGATCAAAGGTGTGAACCAGATTGTAGAGGAAGAACATATTGCATCAAGAATCAAGGAGAATCCTAGTGGATCCAGTTTGAAAATGTTATGAAAAGGAGGTCCATGGTGCAACCAGTAGGTTGGTTCCTGCAAATCTAAGGGGGTTGGTGCCTAGAAATATAAGGAGGTTGGTGCCTCTAGCAAGTGGGTGCTTGCAAATATAAGGGGATTATTGTCTCCTATAGGTGGGTTCTTGCAAATTAAGAAAGGGAATTAGGCTGGTTCTTGTAAGTCGGGGAATTAGTGTCTCCTTCTGGTTAGTGCCAGTAAATCATTGTAATGGTAGGTTGGTTCCTACATTTATAAAGACAAATAAAAGAATTTGATTTTTTTCTCCTGCAAGGGTTTCCATGTATATCTAATGTTCTCATGTGGTGTTTGATTTATTGGTGCATTATTTATTTTAGGTTATAAATTGATTTAATCTATTTAATTGGCTAGTATATTGATTCAACCCCACTCTAAATATAATCATAATTCCAACACATAAAAGATATTTTGAGAGCCATTGGTTCAAATAAATTCCCCCCAACTCACCTCTAGAAGGAGTACTTCATGAGGCTCCATGAAATAAATATGATGGGATTTCTTTTTTTTATCAATTATGTTGTAACTTATTTTCCTATGAGATATATATTTATATTAAATATGAGGAATATGCATGTTTCAATCCCCAAGGGCCTGCTCAAAGAACAAGGCTCAAGTCCATTACAATAAATACTCAATGTGAGTTGAACATGTCACATTCTAAGAATTAAACTTTGGTGGAGAAGATAACAAAAATTTTCCCAACCACTCAAGCTAAACTCTATTACATAATTATGTTGTAATTTTTTTTGAGAGGTAAGGAAATTGAAATTTGGGTGAAAGCGTAGAGGATGTTGAAAATTTTAGTGTAAAAAAATATGAGGAAGTGTGGCTACACCTTCAAGAAATTTTGGAATTTTTGGTTATCCAAATTTCCTAAGCATAAGTGAGACAAAGGGATTTGTATCTCGTCATGTCCTTGTTTTGACACCATCATATGGAAAATTTTCAAAGGTGTTTCCTTCCTAAGTATAATAGAGACTTGTTAATCCTTCTCTCTCTTTCCAAACTTGTTTTGAGTATGGAAAAGAAATGATGAGATGGAAATTGGATCCTATGTCAACTTCATAGATACAACAACTATGAGGTTCTTCAAAACTATTATTCTGTAGAATGCACCAAGTTAGAGCCCTATTTTTTAGAAGGAGACGGATAAAGATTTTAGATTTAGAATGACATTTAAGCTTCTGAATTGGCTTCCACCACAAGATTGGTGGGTTATGATTCCCTTCTAATGCAAGAGCCTTACAAACAACCTTTAGTTTTTAACCCCTCGGTATATTTAGATACCAAAAAATATTATTTCTCTTTGATTAAATTAATAAATAACTTTATAAAGTTGTTGGTATAGGATTTCCAATTATCCACATATTCTTCCTTGAGACCCAATTCCCTTGAGGTGAGCCATTGTTATTATCAATTACTTACAAAGGGTCCTCATGATATATACCTTAGAGTGTGGTAGCTTATGAACCTAAGATCATGTTTGAGGGGAGTTATTAGATTGAGGAGTTATTGCTTTCGATCCATAAGTGCAATCCTACTTAAAATTGTTTTCCATTTCCAACATGCCATACTAATCAATTTTTAATTAGGGGTAAAACTAAAGTAGTTGCTTTTCAAATGATCAACAAATTCAATGATTTTGTTTATGGGGTTCCTTACCTAGTCCTCAATGAAGTTTTGGGATAGGATATTTTCCTTCATGACCTGAACCCATAGACTAGAGCTTTGCAAAAGCCTCCAAATGTTCTTCACAACTAATTCCTTTGAGAACGTGAAGACATTCTTGAGACCCCACCCTCCTTAGAAATTTGGAATTGAAAGTTTTTTCTAGGAGACTAAAGCTACTCTTTTCTTCTTTCCTGTTATATATAAAAATAAATTATAATCATTACTATTTGATTTACTCTATATACATTTTTTTAATCTAGGTGAGGGACACCTAGTAGGCTAGGATAACCTTGAATGATGAATTTAACTAAAACTATCCTTTAACCATGCAGAACCATCTATTGCACAAGTTATTGATATTTTTTTCAACATTGACAATTAGAAATTATAAATCGCTTTTAATATAGATATATAAGATCCTTTAAATGGAAAGATAATTATTTGAAACCAACATCAGAATTG
Source organism: Pinus taeda (assembly GCA_000404065.3). Classification (NCBI taxonomy): domain Eukaryota; kingdom Viridiplantae; phylum Streptophyta; class Pinopsida; order Pinales; family Pinaceae; genus Pinus; species Pinus taeda. Next base: position 1,244 of record APFE030113314.1, on the reverse strand, counting down.
ATTACATGATAGCAAAAATTCTAGGAGATATATAATTTGTATACATTTGAGAGACCCCAAAAAGAGATCATTGACTTGGTTAGATTGATATTCATTCCATTAGATTCATAGAAGAGATACATAATCTCTTTGATATTTCCAACTGTTCTTTTGGTTTCATTGAAAAAAACAAGGATGTTGTTAGTAAAGAGTAAATCAAGAAAATTGCAAGAGTTGGCTATAAGAATGTCTTTGAAGTTTCCACTTGTTGAGGTTGCTTTGAGGGATCTCTTGAGTCTTTATACTACTAGAAGAAAGATAAGTAAGGATAGTGGACCATTACCTACCTAATTTATCTTTTCTATTTGAATACTTAAAGGGGGCGGGGGGGGTTGAATGGGGTGGGGCTACTTTTGTAAAGGGAGTAGAAAAATAGACGAAACTAACTACCACATTGGACCATTTTAGGAAAAAAAATTGTTTCTAAAACCCAAGTGGATGAGGATTAGCCTTCAAAAAATACAATTCACTATGTAAAAATATTTGGAGAGGCCTATTTCTATAGTCATCTCCCTTAAATTATTTTTATTTTTTGAGTTCAAACTTTCCTAATCAACCCCCATTGCCTCATGGATTTTTTCCTTTATAGGAAACCAAACTACATAAGGGATATATGGAAAGAGAAATTATCTTTCAACCTTCTTAAGATAGTATTTAAGATTATCTTGTAGATGCAATTGCATAGGCGAATATGGTGAAATTTTTTGAAAAGACGGATTATCAACCTTAGGTAGAAGTGAGCGATTATACACTAGTTTTTTAACATGTTCTTTAATGAAGTCATAACAATTGAGAAAGCATTCAATAGGGAGGCCATATAGCCTGGGAATTTTATCCTTCTATAATATTTAGAGGTTTTGAGGATATGTTATTTCCCCACCTCTTCATAGGGGATTTGTTATCCTCTAGTTCAAAAAATATGGGGAAGAATTTAGATATCCAAATAATTGTTGCCATGGTAGCTCAAGAGTCATATTTAAATAAGGATTAAGATATCTTACCCCTTATTTTTTATGGAATTTTATTTATGTTTTTGCTACAACTGGAAAATCTATGGATAATATCTAAACTTCCTCCTTTTTCAAGTGTCATTCTCTCTCTATGCAAAAGCAATTTTCTTATTTCATTTTCAAGTTGACTTTCCTTAGATTTTTTATTTTTCATCAAAAAGCCAAATCAACCCTTGGTGTATCTAGACAATAAAA
>APFE030113291.1:174764-217609 GCA_000404065.3 Pinus taeda | reverse complement strand
ACATAGAATTCATGTTTGATTTTTCACAACTAATTAACTCATGGTGAATTAATTAATTTATTTTCAAACAGCTGTTAAGTTCAAATTCAAATTTTACTTCCTATTTTTAGTCTAGGGACTGACTAAAATAGGAATCCATCTCGAACTGTTAAAAATAACATTGCTATTTTTAGCACTTCCATTTTTCATTCCCTGTTGCTCAATCCAACACTGGTACCCAAACTGCTATTTATAGCAGTGCTATTTTTAGCACTTCTATTTTTAGCATTACTTGTTGCTATTTTCAACAAGGTACATTTATGTATTCTAGAATGCCCTTTGGCTTGTCCAATGCTGGAGAAACTTTTCAGAGAGCTATGAACATAGCTTTTGTGGGATAGGTAAACAAATTTTTAGTCATTTATCTTGATGACATAACTATTTTTTCTAATTCTGATAAAAAAACATCTAAAGCACTTGATGAAGTTTTTTGACAGGTGTAGGAAATTCGGAATATCCCTCAATCTTAAAAAGTCTTTGTTTGCTATCAAAGAAGGAAAGCTGCTATGCCACATAATCTCAAAATAAGGAGTGGTGATTGATCCCAAATGTGTTTTTGCTATAAAAACATTGGCATTACCTAGAAATAAGGAGTTCAAGATTTTCTAGGCAAGACTAATTTTTTAAGGAGGATTATCTCGAATTATGCTGAAATTGTGAAAGACATAACTGATATGCTTCGAAAGGATCATGAAGTTAAAAGGATTGTCTCTTCCAGGTATGCATTTGATCAAATCAAGAAGGCTATCTCTGAAACCCCAACCTTGGCCAGTCCTGATTATACCAAGCCATTCAATATATTTTCCTTTGCCTTTGAAACAACCCTTGTTGTTGTTTTATTACAAAGGAATGAAGATTCCCATGACTAACCTATAGCCTTTTTCAGTAAGGTTATGAGAGATGTCGAGCTTAAGTATGAAATAATTGAGAAGCAAGCCTATGCCCTTATACAAGCTCTGAAATCATTCAGGATGTATGTCCCACATTCACCTATTATTGCTTATGTTCCTAACAGTGCTGCAAAAATTATTTTAACCCAACCAGACACTGATGGGAAGAGAGATAGATGGATCACTCAAATAATGGAGTTTGATCTAACTATCAAAACCAGGAAGCTAGTAAAGGGTCAAGGATTAGCTAAGCTTCTAGCTGAATCCAACTGTAAAGTGCTAGGTGTCAACTCCGTTTTGGAAATGCGGGGGAAGAATCCACAAGAACCTGCTCAAAGTTAAAATAAGAATAATCCACAAGAACCTTTTGTTCATGTAGAAGGGGAGAATCCACAAGAACCTTCCCAAAATTTGAATGAAGAGAATCCACAATAACCTTCTCACCATCCTGAAGAAAAGAATCCACAATAACCTTTACCTTCAGCTCAGACCATCTCTCTACACATTGATGAAAAATTTCTTTTGTCAAATTGGTATCAAGATATTGTAAATTTCTTGATCCATTTTTAATGTCCAACATCATTCTCCAAAAGCCAATGTAAAACTCTCAAATTGAAAGCAACCAAATATTGTATCATAAATGCAAATCTATACTGGAAGGACCAACTAAATATCTTGTTATTATGTTTAACAGAATCAGAAATTGAAGGATTCATTGATCAGTTTCATACAGGATTTTGTGGACATTATGCTTGGAGAGAAACAACATATAAGATATTAAGGGTAGGATTTGATTGGCCCACATTGTTCTTACAAGTAGGAGAAAGGTCAGAAGTTGTGTCCCTTGTCAGATTTTTGCTGGTAAGCAAAAACTAGCAGCTCTTCCATTGATCCCAATAGTAGTCTCATCACCTTTTCTCCAACGGGGATTAGATTTTATTGGAGAAATTCATCCCACTTCAAGAAATCAACATAGATAGATCCTCACTGCAACAGACTACTTTACCAAATGGGTGGAAGCAATTCCAGTAAGAAATGCTACTGATTCAGTAGTAATCAAATTCATTGAAGAAAATACTTTATCTAGATTTGGTTACCCAACCCAGATTGTTACTCAATGCCACAACATTTTCCATTGTTAAAATGATTGATTTTTTTCATAAGTATCAAATTTCGTTACATCATTCAACTCCATATTATCCTCAAGGTAATGGTCTTGTAGAATCATCAAATAAAAGTCTGATAAAGGTGATCAAAAAGACTTTAGCAGATCATAAAAAGAGTTGGGACTCTCATCCGATTTATGCAGTATGGGCAAACAAGATTACTCCAAAGAGATCTATTGAAAAATCTCCTTTTAAGTTAGTCTATGGGAAAGATGTAATTTTCCCTACCAACTTGACCTCGCCTATTTTAAAGTTTCTGTGGGATTCAACTGATGATTTTTCAAGGAGAATATACCAAATTATTGAACTAAATGGAAACATAGATGAAGTTCAATACAAATTGAAACATTATCAGAATAAGATGAAGAGCTTGTTTGATAGAAGAGTGAGGGAAAGGGACTTCAAGGAGGGTGATCTAGTTCTAAGATGGGATTCCAGAAGAGAAGTCAAGGGAAAACATGGCAAGTTTGATAACCTATGGTTTGGACCTTTAGTTATTGCTGAAGTAGAGGGAAACAATACTTTTGTGCTACAAAATCTTGAGGGACTGTATTCCACTTATCTTGTTAATGAAAGGTTTCTCAAACATTATATTCAGTACTGAGAAGTTGAAGTAGATTTCATTACCACCATTGTAAAAAGTTTGGTTTAATTTATTTTTCAAACTGTCAATGTCAGTTTTCACAACAAAGACTCCATAGCCCGAGGAGAAGGCACATGGATTTGCAGGCTCTCTGCATTCTACAGGAGAAAGCAGTCCCCAGTTGGAGCTGATGTTGTAGCATTTTTTGGTTTTGGTAAGTTAGCATCAATTAGTCAAAAAATGAAAATCATTCCAAAAAATGTTAAGTTAGGATATGGACAAAAAGAATGTTGAATAAAAAAATGTTAGGGATATTCTGATGAATAAGTCCATATCAAATAAAATGTTAGAATAGATGCCCTAAAAAACGAAGGCAAAAATAAATATTGTTAGATTAGAAAGAAAAGAAAAAATAATAAATTCCGAAAGTGTTGCAAATCCAAATGCCACTACTCTCAGTCAAAGTTTATTTTTGCGAATAAAAAGTTGTATGCAGATTGTTTAAATGCCATAATATTTCATACAATCCAATTGTACAGTTTAATCATGATTGGATTTGATTTAATTTTTTTGTCAATAGGTAGCAAATAAAATTGGCTCAACAGTTCAATCTGAGCCAATGGAAACAATAAGCGAATAGAAGTAGATTAAAAATTAACAGGAAAATGTTGAGTTTCTAGTCTAAAAGCACTCGGGTGACTAAGATTGAAAAAATGTTAGGAAAGTAAGGGTAGGTAGAGAAATAAAATTGGAGCATGATAGGATTTTTATCCTAAGTCAGAACATATAATACATGTGTATATGTTGATTGCTTTTAATTAACCATAAATTGTAAATATCAATGTTATTTGTGATATTCAAACTTTATTCATTCATTCGCCATATCCCATACCCTTTGCATGTCACATCCGCTATAAATCTAGACCCCACCATCACTTTCTACCCTATTTAGTTTCTGCTCATCGCTAAACAAGCTATATCACAACATAGGTATGGGATATCATTGAGGTGAAATTAAATATGCAACACCTATGGGGCAAACAAAACTTATAGGACTACGTCAAATCTTACTTTGATATTCAAAACCTTAAGAAGTCCAAATCCCTACTTATTATTGTTGTATGGGGCATGGCTAGCATGAAATAAAAGTTTATTCAAGATCAAAATTACCCCTCTAGTGAAGATCACCCTACTAATAATTGCACTCCTTAAATGCATACAAATCATTGTGCATAAGGTCCAAATTAACAGGGATATCATGGGGCCTTTTCAAAAGTGCTAGCTTGGAGAATGCACTTATTTGTGGTGTGGTTTCATTCTCCACTTCTCAACAAATCACTTCATCATAGGAACAACAAATTTGGGTAGTAGCTCAAATAATATTAACGAATTTAGTGCACTTTTTACAATGTGTTGTAGCATTTTTTGGTTTTGGTAAGTTAACATCAATTAGTCAAAAAATGAAAATCATTCCAGAAAATGTTAAGTTAGGATATGGACAAAAAGAATATTGAATAAAAAAATGCTAGGGATATTTTGATGAATAATTCCATATCGAATAAAATGTTAGAATATATGCCCTAAAAAAGGAAGACAAAAATAAAAAATGTTAGATTAGAGAGAAAAAAATAATAATAAATTCTGAAAGTGTTGAAAATCCAAATGCCACTACTCTCAGTCAAAGTTTATTTTTGCAAATAAAAAGTAGTGTGCAGATTGTTTAAATGCCACACTAGTTCATACAATCCAATTGTACAGTTTAATCATGATTGGATTTGATTTAAATTGTTTGTCAATAGGTAGCAAATAAAATTGAATCAACAGTTCAATCTAAGCCAATGGAAGCAATAAGCGGATAGAAGTAGATTAAAAATTAAAAGGAAAATGTTGAGTTGCTAGTCAAAATGCACTCGGGTGACTAAGATTGAAAAAATGTTAGGAAAGTAAGGGTAGGTAGAGAAATGAAATTGGAGCATGATAGGATTTTTATCTTAATTCAGAACATAAAATACATGTGTCTATGTTGATTGGTTTTAATTAACCATAAATTGTAAATATCAATGTTATTTGTGATATTCGAACTTTATTCATTCATTCGTCATACCCCATACCCTTCGCATGTCACATCCGCTATAACTCTGGACCCCACCATCGCTTTCTGCCCTGTCACATTTAATCTCATTCACATATTTTTCATCCCGCACACTCCCCCAAGCTCCAACGTTCTACCTCGCTCCTCGGCCCTCCTTTGTCGTCCGAACTTTATCGGGGGGGGGGTGTTACAGATCCATTTGGGCACATCAACCTCGACTTACAGATCAATACTATTAGATCCCATCAAACCCTAATTCAGTTTATACATGCCCTAAGTAATTCAACCATCAGAATGCATCCTTCCCAAGAGATTCCATGACTAAAATCATCCAAAAACTGCCTCTAAGAAGATCAGCGCAGGCAAGCCTTTATTAGGGTGCACTGCAGTGTAGCCCAGTACACTCCCATGGTGCATTGCAGCACACTTGAGCCCTCTTTGGCCTGCGTTGGGCGAATTTGAGCGAAATATGCATTGGGGTTTGGAATATTCTTATCCATAGGATGCTTCTAGAAGTTTCCCAAGGCTATCCACTTGTTTGGGCTCGAAATTGAATGAGGAAGCAAGTTAAGGAACATCAATCGCTTTATCGCTTCCTCCATGGAACTAAATCCTAAGTTTGGGAGGGCATTCATTGTCACCATTTATGGCATAACTTCCTTCATTCACCTATAAAAATACCACTCATCTAAGTGATCAGGGGCTGGAAATCATTGAATTATAGGGAGATGTTGTTAGTATAAGAATTGAGTTGGTTTCAAGTATTGTAATGATGTCAAAATGTCTTGCTTGTTATGAGGAGAGGATGGGATTGAACTTGAAGAGTGGCACTGAATCGAGAAAATTGGGTTGTAACTCTTCCTTTTACTAATAAAGTGTTTAAAGCTTTTTCCATATGTTTGTATTGTTTATTGATGCTTTCTGTTATCACTGAAAAGATTTCAAAGGAAAAGGGTAAGGTAAGGGAGAATTGGCCTTGGTTATTCTCAATTTCCTTTCATGCATAAGAAGCACTTGGCAAACTCAGGGTCAGCATACATCAGAGTTCTTTGAAGGCTCAAGCAAGGCATGTAAGTTTTGAACAATTTCATGGTAGATGGAAAGGCCATTTCAAGCAAAGGAAAGATCAAGAGAGTTGAATTGGCATTAAAACTGTGTTTTGGTGACTACACAACAGTTTCGTAGCGCGCGCTATGAAACTGCTGAAGATAATGCCTAATGCACAACAGTTTCGTAACGCGCTACGAAACTGCTGTAGCTGCGTATTTTGATATAGTTGACCAGTTTTGAGGAACAACAGGGAAACCTTTTTGAAAGGGAGTTTTTGAATAAGGATCATTCACACAACACAAACATCTAGCAAGGGAAAAAAGGGCAAAGGAAAAGCATATATGAACCATAAGCCATTTGTTATAAAAGTGATCACAACAAGTATTTTCATCATACTTCAAGCAGCGTTGAAGAAGGTTTTGTTTTCATACAGGTACATGGGAAAGGTCTACACATGAAAAGAAAAATATTTCAAAACATTTTTGTGTAATCAAAGAAGGACAGTAGGCATAATTGCTTTCGAATATCCTTGTGAAGACCAAAAGCAAAAAGGAGGAACTTTCTCTCCTTGTTTTTACCAGTCAATTTCTAGAAGCATTTATGAGCCGTTAAAACCTCATCTCTGAAAAGTTAAAGAGGTTTTCATCCCTAATATACTGAAGTAAAAAAACCCCCTTCAGTTTCCTCAAATACATCCTGAGCTGGGAGAAATGAATGATTAAACTTGCGCTACGAAACTGCTGTAGGTGCAAGTTTTTCACAGGCATATGTCTCTGTTTTACACCTGTTTTTCAAAGGCACATTCTGGGATGTAGGGACGGTGTTTCAAAAAACCAAGAGAGGTTTTTGTTCAGCATGGATTGGTTCACAAAAGTCTCCTTCAGTTTTTCTAAATACGGTTTTTGGGATAAGTTATGAGCTCTATCTCAAGACCCATTTTTCAGCCAGAACAGAGCAAGGGACAGTCTCTTAGTTTCTAGGAACATCAAGGATCGATTTTGGACAGCTGGAGAAGCATTTTAAAAAACCAAGAGAGGTTTTTGTTATCGACATCCTGGACTACAAAAACGTCCTTCAGTTTCGAAAGATGTGTCATGGATGAGGAGATAAAGGCTCTGTCCCACGTGCCATTTTCAGGGATCCTAAGCCTAAAAACATGGAAACATGTTCCCAAATTTCTAGGGTTTGTCTTCAGCAGTCAGATGACCACGTGGGAGGCTTCATCAAATTCGATTTCTTTAGGTTGCAAGTTGTCAAATAATTCTGTAAATGATTAGATAAGGTTGTTGTAATCATAATAAGGAGTTACACTCCTAGTTGTATTAGGTCTCTAGGACTCCTAGTTAGGTGTCATTTTCATTTAATAGTTAGTTTTAAGTATCAATAGGTGTCATAGTAGGATGAATTAGAATTCCCCTCATGCTTGAGGAGGAATCCAAGTTATGTAAAGAGCTCTATATATAGCTGAAGCATCAATGTACTCAGGGTTGGAAATTTTATGAAAAGGCTTGTATTTGGCTTATGTAAGACTCAGTTTCAGTAATACATGTTTGGCTTTACTTCTCAAGATTCATGAGGGATTTTTTATGTTCAGAATATATGATGTTGTCCTTTTCCTAATTCTTGCAGTGTTATGGATTTATAGTCACTCAGAATTCACTGAATGTGCTCTGACTTCCTATATACATTTATAAACTGTGTGGTCCTATATGAGTTTATGTTCTGAATGTTTAAATGCTGAATGCCCTGACTTCCATGTAAGGTTAGTTCATTGTTTATGAGGTGTGGTTGACTCCATAAGCCCAATGGATAGTTGTTAAATGTGTTTCCACCATTCATGTTCAGAGTGTTCTATAAGAGTTAGCCATCTTATCTTTAATCAAAATCATTGATCCATTTAGAGAGAGCCCTCTCAGGTTGAGGAGGCTAAGCCTCAGCCTAAAGTAGGTTTGAAACAGTTACTTGAAGTCTTCCTGGTTTGCAGCCTTCCAGGGTCTGATTTTGAGATAACACTTTCATATGTGTATTATGCACTTGATTCCATTTTATGTTTAATCAATAGATCATTATCATATGCTTTGATTGGTTTTTGTCTTCTATCTGTGTGCAGGTACTTTTCAAGCAGATTAAGTATGGAAAGGAGTGACATAATTGGTTAAGGGAGATAAGGAGTAAGCAAAAGCTTAAGGTAGGCTTCTTCACTGCCTTATTTAATCTATTGGTTATAGAAAAAGTAGAGAATGCTTTGCATTATTGTTCTAGACTTAGCTACAAGTCTAGGGGTTTAGGCATTTATCCATAGACACTAAAACTTCCCAAAACAGGGGGGGTCCGAAGTCAGCAATTTTGGAAATTGCCCTCCAAAAATGCTTTTCCTCCATCTTAGTCTTTCGGGACTAAAAATCTCGAAACAACTTACTACCTGCACTTACTCCTTAACACATTTTTCGTTCAACTATTTACCACCGCTCCTGCGTCATCATCCACGTCTGCCCCATGTCACTTCCTCCATCCAATCATCTACCTCGTATTTGTTCGTTATTCATTTAATTCCCATTCCCGCTCATACATCAATATTCCGTTGATCCGTTAATAAGCCCCGTTGGAGAATTAATGACAATTTAATCGTTGATTAACGAACCCGCTCCATGTTTTTCATTATAAGCCCTGTTTTTCACAAAAACTGTTACACAATGCATTCTCATAATTTTTTGGATATTTGAAGTTCACAGTTAAAATGACAGATTCATCATTCAACAAAATTTTCAATTATGTTCAAAACCAAGCTGACATCCAGGTCCACCTAATCCATTTTCAGTTATACTATTTTTTCTGTTATTATTGTGTTTCAGAACAAGTCTTCCCATTTCCGTCAAGTTCAGCTTGCAGTTCACTTAACAAAATGCCTCCTAAGGGTAAGGAAATTGTAGAAATCCAAAATCCCCTCATTCATCCACAAGTTGACTTCCATCATACTCCCCTAGTTGATAGAGACTGTAAAATCATTGAGTCTTCCTCTCATTTTGATTTATATGAAATCTACTATTGGATGGAGGATCAACTAGTTGATCAAACAAATGAAATAGGACTTTGGGACTCCCACTTTGCTCACTACATTTTCCATCAGATACACAGAGCACCTGAATTTGTTACGAAATGCCATGAATCATATGATCCCAGTCAAAGAGCTATCATTTCACCTATAGGAGAAATCCTTTGTTTCATCAATGCTCAGTCTATTGAACAGATGTTGCATGCCCCAACTATTGCACCAACCCATCCTTTTTCTCATGAAAGCCTGATAGAAGCCTATCAAAAGTTGGATTTCACTAAAAGATCTCAAACTCTTGAACTTTTCCTAGCTATAGATAGCCCTATGCCTAAAAGAAACCCTCCCTATGATTCATCCATGTTCCCAGACAAAACCAAGCAAATTACCACTATTCTTTCTTATCTGCTTGATTACAATTCTAATCAATATGTAAATGAATCCATCATAGGTTTCTTGTCTATCTTTTCTACTAATTCTAAACCCATTGTTCTCTATAATTTTAGCCAATTTCTAGCTGAGGCCATCCGTGAACAAGTTGTCTAGTTTAATACTGAAGAACTATTCAAGTATGTTTTATTACTTGTATATCCTTTTGTATATTTTCAGGGACACAAGTTTCCATTCACCTTGCAGAAGTTAGACAAAGAAGGTAATCAACAATCAGTGATATTTGGACTTCTATGGGAATGAAGGAGAAGGAAGAATTTACATATAAACATCTCATATAATTGTTTGTTCATCCAGATATTAATCTTATGAGCAGTACTCCAGTACCAAGAATCAGTGATGAAATGATGAAAGTATTGCAGCTGGTTGATCAAGCCACAATAGGAGATTGGTATCTTTACCAAAACTATACAGAAATCAGAGTCTATGTCTGTGAGCTTCCACCCTACAAACTTCCTAAGTACCTCCCTATCAGAATTTTTGCATTGGAATATATTAGGCAGAGGTTAAATGTAGATGAAATACATTTTGTAGCTACAAAGAAGATTGAAGAAACCAAGATTCAGAAATCTAACATGATGAAGCTCATCATGGAACAAAATATTCAAATAAAACAGATGGAGGAGAAAATGGAGAAATTAGTCAGAGAGAAAGAAGAAACTGTGAAAATGGCTCAAATTCCAATGGATGTAGTTCCTCTTTTAGCAGTCTCTATAACCAGAGTTTCTACTTCAGGCACAACAGCAACTACAAGTACAACAGAAGGAGCTGAACAACTTGCAGAAGTTGTTTAGAACCTGTCCATTTAGACAGTAGAAATCAAGAAGTTGTAGGATGAACTGAAGGAATTACAACATATGAAAGCAGTTGCAGGCAGTTCACATGCAGCTGAGTTACAGAGAGCAAAAAGTCAAATTGAAGTTTTGCAGAAAGAAATCAAAGAATCTTACCTTGGAAACAAACTAGGTTTGGCAAAGGATATTTTATGGGAAGAGATTACTGAATCAGTTAAGGATATGTGGCCTTATATCAAGATAATGTTTGATCAAAAAGACTTGTTGGAGAAAGCTTAGGAAGCTATTGAAACTATCTCCAAGGAAATTGAGGACATGCCAGAAATTGCCACTGAGGTAATCAAGTTTCTGAATTCTAAAGATGACTGTGAGCTTGAAGAATTAGGTATAAATGATAGGACAACAACCATACTTGAAGTGAAGAAAATCATTACAAAGAAAAACCTCATTCTTCAGTTGGAGGAAAAATGCAACAACGTTAATGTCATAGTTCAACGATTTTTCAGTAGGTTAGAACCCTTGACCAACAAGTGTTTGCCCTCTATTCTTGTGATAAACGATAAATTGATTCCCATTGAAGATTATGTTCGAACGCTTACAGAGGTAGGTACCAATGCAACTTTAGTTTCAAACATAAGAGGTGTAGCAACACCAAGGGTTGTGATGAATGCACTGTTATGAAGCTAGCTCACAAAAAGATAGAAAAGATAGATCAACGCCTTATAAATAAACCTTTTCGAAGGGGCAACCTCCTTTACATTACAAAAATGAACAATTCTAAGATGATACAAATGACAAGACCTCATTTCTATAAATAGGAGTCTAAAGGGCCATAATATAATCAGAGCCGACATAACAATAATAATGTAAGGGAACAATAATATCAATAGTGGGCTTCTATGGGGCACAATAATAACAATATGGGGACTACATGGGTACAACAATATAATAAGGGGGTTGTACCAATAACAATAAGGGGTTACACTAGTGGTATAGGGGCCTAACATGCCCCTTTCCTTCAAAAAGTGTTGTCCTCAACAATTGAGTAGTTCTTGATGTTTCTATATAAAATTCTTGTCCTCCCATGTGGAATATTCAGTGTGTAAGTTCTTCCACTTTATGAGATACTCTGAAATTGATCAATTTCGTAGCTGTCGGGTTCTTGTTTCTGTGACTGCTCCAGGTTCTAATATGATTTTTCCTTCATCTTCAAGTTCTGGCAATATTGTTTGAATTGGGATCTTCTGCAACTTTTGAATAAGTGGCCACAATTTTTCATCTTTCTTCCATTCATCCCTTGCTTCATTTATCCAATCTAGTTGGATAATAGAAATATCACAAAACAATGCTTCCACATCCTCATCCTTTCTTAAGAGTGCATCTGCAACAAAAATTTGCTTCCCTTTTCTGTAGATAATGTCAAAGTCATAACCCAACATATTTGTGACCAATTTTTTTTGTTATTCTAAAGATAATATTTGTTCTAAAAAGTTTTTGAGACTATCATGATCCATTTTTACCTTGAAGTGTCTTCTCATTGGGTAAGGTCACCATTTCTTAAGTGCATGTAGTATTGCCAACATTTCCTTCTCATAAATAGCTTGCTTGAGATGTAGCCATAAAAATACCCAATCACCTACATCAAAATGTTTTTCAGTGCGATGTTGATCTACTCGTTGTTTCATTTGATTCTGCACCAAAGTGGTGTTATCCTTTAAAAGTTGGAGAACTTCTTGTTGATTCTCGATGTGATCTCTCACTGCTTGAACCTTCTTCTTTTTGATATGTCCTATATTGAGAGTTTGAGGAGTGGTAATTTCTTCCAATGCTTTACAAGATATGGTTGAATTCATTTCTTGATGCTCGATGTGATTTTTCACTTCTTGAACATTTTTCTTCTTGATATGTCCTTCTATCTTGAGGGTTTGAGGAGTGATAATTCTTTCCAATGCTTTACAAGATATGGTCGGATTCATTTCTTCTTTCCCTAGGGTGGGTTCTTGGTGTACATCCTCTTCTTTTGATGTTTCTTGATCATTTTCTTCCTCCTCCTCACAATCTATGTAAAATAATTTCTTCTCAGCACACTTATGACCTTTAGTGTATTTGCTATCACAAATGTAACAAAACCCTTTTTCTCTTTTTTCTTCCAATTGTTGTGGTGTAACCCTTGTAGGTTGTGGAAGGCTAGGAGAAACAACACTTCCATCTTTATAATTGTGAGAGGTAGACTTCCTTGTTGCCATAATTTTTCTTTCCACTTTGTAACAAAGCCCTTTTCTCTTTTTTTCTTCCAATTGTTGTGGTGTTGCTCTAAAGAAGGTGTTGCTCTTTGTATGCTCATAATGTGCTATCATTTCTTCCGTGAAAATTGACCATGTAACAAGTTGTTTACGAGAACAAAGCCCTTTAGACCATAAAAATTGATCCAGTTCTAAATATGAAGATGTAATACATACCTTTTGTAACAATGGTACACCATGTAGATCAAAATATTTCTCCATCTGTAGTATCCAATTTACTGGATCCTTTCCATCAAACTTCCTCACATCGCCTTTTCTTGATTTCAGGAGCTCGATCTTGAAATGACTGTAACTATGTACTTTCAAGTGTCAAAGTTATGAAATTGTCTCCTGCAGTAGCCCTCTAAGTCCTCTTTCTAACCCCACAAGTCTGATCAGAATTTGATTCTCCAAGAAAGAGTTATGCCTAATCTCCTAAGATGACCTGATTATATAATGTTTCAGTAGAGAGAACTTGTATGACGTGCCACGTGTCACCATTTCAACCTTCGGATCTGAAAGCTATGCACAAAAAGCTATAGTCCGTTCTCTTTCTATAACTTCTTACGAAATTTCAATTTGTTGCTCAGAGAGAAAGTTATGACAATTTTCCTAAGGTCACCTGTTTCGGATGTAATTCGGGAGTCTGCAAAAACCCTAACTTCCTTAGATCATATATCTGCAAATATAGCGAGACAAGATCTGAAATTCAGACCCGAGATTCAGAGCGATTTTTTCTTTAGCTTTTGAAACTTCATAGCGAAAAGTTTATAGCAAAAATACCATGATGACCTGTTTTAGATGAAATTCTGAAGCTTGCAAAAACCCTAACTTCCTCATATCATATCTCCGAAAATATAGCGAGACAAGATCTGAAATTTAGATGCATGGTTCATCAGGCTTTCTCCTCAAATGGTTTTGTTTTTAGCTTCTAAAACGTCGCAGAAAAAAAGTTATAGCGAAAATACCATGATGACCTATTTGGAGTAGCAAAACCCTAGAATCCAAAGCTCTGATACCAAATGTTATGAAACTAGCTCACAAAAAGATAGAAAAGATAGATCAATGCCTTATAAATAAGCCTCTTCGAGGGGGCAACCTCCTTTACATTACACAAATGAACAATTCTTAGATGATACAAATGACAAGACCTCATTTCTATATATATGAGTATAAGGGGTCATAATACAATCAGAGCCGACATAACAATAATAATGTAAGGGAACAATAATAACAATAGTGGGCTTCTATGGGGCACAATAATAACAATATGGGGACTACATGGGTACAAAAATATAATAAGGGGGTTGTACTAATAACAATAAGAGCTTACACTAGTAGTATAGGGGCCTAACATGCACTCAGAGATGCATTTTTCATTCTAAATGAAATCAGACATATATTTCCAGTAAAACCCACTTTTACTAAATATACATAACTGGATGAAGTTTACCAAAGGGTAACTAAGTTATCTATCCCAGATAAGAAACGCTGGGAACAATTAACTGATTTACTTCACTGAAAAAAGGATCAAACAACATTCAGTGTTTTCAGGAAAGGTCATCAACAGTTCAACAATTTTAAGCTTTTCCAGGAATAGTCATCAACAACTCAACACCAAAATAGTGACAGATTGACTATCATTTTATATTCCTGATTTTGTATTGATCTATTTTTGTAAATTTCTTTAAGATATTTTCTTAGCTCTAAGATTGTATAAATAACTCCCTTCCACGAGTTATTAAGGGTTGCACCCTTGAAAGAAACATTTGTAAGCATTAAATTTACTTGGCTTTTTCTGAATCATTAACACAAAAGCAAATGATTATGAGTTTTGATTCATACAGTTTTATGTTCCCTGTAAGTTTTCCAATTTTCATTTACTGTGTTCTTTCTTCATATTCTTAAGTTTTACAAAGATAAATAGGTAGGAATAGCTGTGCTTCAATTTACTCCTATAAGCTTCTTAGGTGATCACCTTTAAAGAGAATGAATTATATAAACTGTTTGTTTAACTAATTCCCTCTAAATCATAAAATCATCATAAAATCATCAGCATCTTTTGTAATCTTAGGCATATTCTGTTAAACTTTCTGAATATTGTTTGAAGGTTTTCTTACTTATGATTATTTAATTTTCTATTTGAAAATTGTAATAGTCATATCATCTTTCAGTTTCTACTCATCACTAAACAAGTTATATCACTGTGTGGATTTTAATAGCAGCCCTCTATTTAAATATTAATACTATTTGAAAAGGATAGGCATGACCGTTTTAAAACTGCTTCATACATTAGTCCTCCAAAATTAAAACAGAACCCCCAAAACAAATATCTTAGATGTCGTGGCATGATCGCTGACCATTATCATCTCAAAGATACAACACAATGTTTAAATGTGTTGGTGAAAGGAACATAAAATAACTTTGGGTCTTTGGAAATTCAAAATTAGTTATTCATTAGATGCAGGACAAAATTTAGGTAGCAATATGGGTCTTTAAATTTCCATTGAACTAATATTGATTGTGATGCAGTTCTTCAATATCACATTTTCACATATTTTCATAGTGCTAAATATGCAAGCATATGCTATTTATGAGGTGCTATTGCCATAAAACTCATACATCCATGAAGAACACAAGGATGATCAAATCATTGCTCATCATGAGAGCAACTTCATAGACTCATGAATTCTTTTTTCTAGTTTTTATCTTTTTAAAAACATATCTATGCATTTGTATGTCATATCATGTAGTTCCTTAATTTGGGATATTGTGACTTAGAATTTCTAGTTGAGTAGTGTATGAATATTTTGTTCCTCTTATGATCCATTTTGTTGCTACTAAGATATCTTGACTAATCTAAACCAATGCTCATTGCTTATAACACTTATGGAATGCACTTTCAACATTACTTGGAAATAAAAGGTATGATTAAATCATGAATATAATATATTACATAAATCTCTCTCTCTCTCTGTCTCTCTCTCTGTCTCTCTCTCTCTCTCTCTCTCTCTCTATATATATATAATTGCTAATCAATATAATAACACTACATGATGCATTAATTAATATAATAACTTTCTAAATGCACAAAAATATATATCTTTCATTCTTATTTTTTTCTCTTATCTCATGACTCTATGCTAAACCAACTTAGCAACTATCATTAATGAGACAATGTACATTAATCTTCACTAGATAATATCTCTAACTTAGTGGGTCATGGCATATGATTTATGGCATGTGTTTCTACTATTTTAACATTTTCCTTAGGAGGCCCATTTTAGCCCCCAAATTTACTTTAATGCTAATGTAGATCTATCTTAACTCCAGATCTATCGAGCACCAATAGGGATCAAATCCCTCACAGTGCAAAGTTTACTTTAAAAACGGTTTACATATCAAAGTATTTGATCTCTCTCGACACTTGATAGATCCAAAGTTCAAATGGAACTAGTCTAGTGGATATGCACAAACTTGATAGATCTAAAGTTAAGATGGTTTTGGTCTAGTGGATGTGCATGTTTCAAGTGTACTGAAGGAGATATTTTATTTTTTTAGTGGATATGTGTGTGTGTGTAATGCAGCTAAGATACAATTTTTGTGTGTGTTTCAAGTGTAATGCAACTAACATGTAATTTCTTTTAGTTATTATTATTATTTCTACTATTATTATTATTGTCATATATGTTACACAGGAACATCTTCCCCATACTAGGATGTAGAGTGCCTCTTAGAGAAACTACCTATCTAGCCATTTTATGATATAGAGTGCCTCTTGGCGCAACTACCTATCCAACGATTTTATGATGTAGAGTGTTTCTTAGCACAACTACCTATCTAGCCATTTCATGCATGTTGGTTGATTTTAATTTTGATTGAGTCAATGAAATTCAAAGTTCAAACATAACTCCATGTATATCCAGTAACAAGGTTCTCACCATGGCTTGAGAGGTTGGCAACAAAATCAAGCATGAACCTTTTTTCTGATTTTGTATAATTAGTTTAATGGAAAACAACTGCATTATGCAAGTTCAAATTGGTGGATATATATACACACAAACACAACACGCATTTGTTTTTTCCAACGTAATGCAATTGGCATGTATGATCTTTTAGTTGTTATTGTTTAATTTTTTTGGTTGTCACACACGCACACACACACTTGTGTGTTATGTGACAACATCTTCCCCACAGTGGGTTATAGAGCATCTCTCAGCGCAACTGTTTATCTAGCCATTTAATTTTAGTGTCTCATCTAGCATGTCCTTTGATTTTAATCTCAGTTGAGTCTATGAAACTCAAAGCTCAAACATAAATCCTAGTATATGAAGGAACCATGTTCTCACCTAGCTAGGGAAGTTTGCAACAAAATCAAGTTCACCTTAGCTAGGCACCCTTTTCTAATTTTGTCTAATTAACAATACACTGTGCAAGTTTTTATGTTTTTATGGCATTTTTTCCCAATATATAGCATTTTTTCCCAATATATTTTTTTCTCTTGATAGTATATTTCAGTGTAATTTTCTATTTTGAAAATTAATATTGAGTCGATAACCCCATGCCTTAAACATAACTACATGCTTATTAGAAAGCTACACTTTTCCCCGGCCTTCAAAATTTCAATCATTAATCTATCCTTAAACCATCGACCCATCCATCTAAAACATAGTTTGTAATAACATGGTAATTTCCTCGTAGTATATTTCATTTGTCATATCCATTAATAATTTCACTATTTCATTCATTTTTTCATTTTTTCTTTTTCAACTATTGAAGGAGAGTGTAGTTGCCATCATAATGAACTATTGCCCTACTTTAATTTATGTCATATTTCGCATGTTAAAAAATATATTGATACAAAATATCCAATCCTTTTAAATGCTTCAAGAATCCAATTCAACAAAATTGAAGTAACATATAAGCTCATTCTACAACCATAGGGTCTTGTTCTACATGTATTGTGCAATCCAATTCAACAAGATTGAAGTAATATATAAGCCCATTCTACAACCATATGGTCTTGTTCTACATGCATTGTGCAATAATCTTTGGCATGGCTAATGAATTGCATGTTCTTTCTCTCGGCAATAAACATTTTGTCTCTGGAATTCTTTAAAGGAAAAAAAATTTCTCAACATGCCTTGTTGAATTCTCACAACCGTGACAAACAACACATATATACTATAATTTCAATCTTCGTCACCTCCCATACAAAATGCTCCTGGAAACAAGATAATAGTTTTAGCTCCAATCTTCATCTCGTAAAACATAACTGATTATCAAATCATAGCATGATTTTAGATTAAAAATAGACAGACACATAATCCTGAAGTTCTGCATTCAAATGCATTGAACTTGAGGCTGCAGCTTCACCATTTCTTGTTTTAGAGCAGACAATTCTGGTTTATCATAGTTGTAAAATGTTTTACAGTGGTCTCATGAAACAAGCATGTGTTGGACTTCAGCTGTCAGTAAAACCTAAAAACCGTTGATTGATTCAACGCTGCCATAGGAATTGATAGTGGATAAGGGAGGAGTGACCCTAGATCCATGTGTAGGGTGAGCACAAAAAAATAACTCTCTCTGCAAGTGCTTCAGCTAATTCACTTTTATGATTATCCATCCATGCTTCATTCACAAGTGGCTGAGTTTCAAAAATACTGTCTGAACCTGCACAATTTTTAAGTCTTTTACAACAATTATTGCAATGTCAAAAACTAATGACTTTATACAATAGAACTGACATATGGTTGTAATCACTTCAAAACTTCTAAAATATCAGTTTAAGTCTTTTATGTCGTGGTTATGTGGTGAAAAAGTGAAGTAATCAACTTTCAGGCCTCCATCTTCCCCCTGAGACTGCACATATAGATTAAGTCCAAAAAATATCAGCAAGATACACCATCAACAAATTCAAAAGAACAGGCACCCCGGGTCTAAAGGCATGACAACTGGCAAGACCAATCAGCATAGAATACTGCTTCCAACTAAATAAATTCAAAAGAACAGGCACCCTAGGTCTAAAGGCATAACAACTAGCAAGACCAATCAATTAGAAGACAATTTTACAAGTCAAACATCTCACATTATCCATTGGACTAAAAGATTTCGACAATTTAATTGCCTCACATTCATTCACGGGACGTTAATATATTTTCTTCAATAAAACGACTTGATCAATGCAATACGCAATATTTATGAGGAAGACCATGCCTGACAGTAATACAATAGGTCAAGTTATTTTCAAAAATCATGGAAGTATAAAATTAGCTAACAAGATATAATGATTACAATGGGAAACTGATATTCCAATCTGAGATACCTGAAGGAACTTTAACACGTGACTTAGTTCCTTAGTTTACAAACTACTACTTGACGCTCAAAAATGTGCACAGTTTTATTTTCCGCTAAAAACAACCAAAGTAGAACAAATGCTTTATGTGAATGCGCAGTCCCTATACACAGGATAAAATTACATCAGTTAACTAAGCAAACCGCAACCTCTACGGCATGGGGGTACACATTTATTTGTGGAATTTCATCAAACAAAATATTCATACATCACCAGTTTCCTCAGCATCTTGTTGCCCCAAAAATTGAATTAATGCAAACAATAAATGCTCATAATGTAGTAGTAATTTTCAACCAGAAACTATTACTGAGACTTGCTGAAGCTTAGCAAACGTCTCTTTTTCCAATTTAGCCATATGATTGGCAGCAATCCCACTTTCCTTGATAGGCCAAGCATTCAAATGACTTTACGGCATATTTGTCCAAATTTCAAAGTGGCATATGCAACATCACTTTGGGCTCTGATTCAGAGGTAATTGTTAATGGCACATGAAATCCAAATTTCAAATAGCCTCCATTGTGATAAACAATATGTGCTCGATGTCAAGAGAGACTCCGCTAATTTCTTGCTGATATGAAACACCTCTTGCAAAGAAATTACGCATAGAGCAACCTGGGTATATGAATGGGTTGCACCATTGAGAACATACTGGGCACAATACTGAATATCAAGAAGCAAGGAGAAAAATTCCATTAGAAAAACTTTATCTACACCTGTTAAAACCCAAGATTGTTATGGCAACAAAGATATTCAGAAATACAACAATGATTGTAATTTGTCATCGTAAATTGCCAATTGTGTCATTTTTCACTCAGAATTGGTTGCTTGTTCAGAGGATGATCAAGGAGCAGAACCTCCCCACTCTTAGAGGAGGCGTGGAAGTTTTGACAAGATACAGCTAAATATTTAACCGTAACATATAAAGAAGATTTCATTGACTAAACTCCAGTGCAGATTCTTGCAGAGGACAAAAATGATCCATTATAAAGAACCATTAATCTGTAAAATTGTAAGATTGATAGTAATACTGACTTGAATAGTTAATTCATTGCATATGAAATTAATGAAATGTCACCAGAATTAATAAAGCTAATAATATCTTTTATAAAATTCAGAGATAATTGCTTACAAAGACATGAATGCAATTCCTCCCAGGGCAGGAACACATCAAACTTATCTAATTTATGGAGCAAAAGTTGTTATCCAACACCCATATCAAACAATTGCCAAAGTTAATAACAATTCAAGGTGGTTTGTACAAAAATCCCAAGATAGGGTACTTTTATTGAGTTGATGCTAATGAACTGGTACTTGCAATATGCAAGAATTGATCCGTATTCACTCAGTCTATCACCAGGAAATTCACCAGTATAAATTTTAATTTAACTTATATTCTTTTATTTATGTCTATAAATCAACTACGTTGTTAACATGGACTTTGCATTTAAACAAAGCAATCAATGGAACAAAATTCACAATCTCACATACCTAGGCACACAAAGATTTACCTTGGTGAAACCTAATGAGGGAAAACTCCAGCTACAAGTAGCTTTGCTGGCTCTTTATTCTCAAGGAGGAATTTAAAAAATTAGAGTTTAGAATGAGCTTCTATTTCTGTGTCAAATACTTCAACAATCACAGAGTGAGTCTTTGCTTTACTTCAACGATCATAGAATGAGTTTTCCTTTGCTTTGGTTCAATCATATCACCAATAATGCTTTGAAAACAGTCAATCAAGATGAATTTCTCCTCTTCTTGCGTGCTCTCTCGAGGAATGATGGATGTTCTAGTAGTTTCAATGTGTACTTTTCCTTCCTGCTACAAAGTTGTCAAATGATCTGTTGCTCTTCCTTCCAACTGAAGTGCCCCCCTAAGAAGCTCTTAATCAAGAATCTATGAACCCAGATCCTGTAGATTTTTCTAGAGCTATCAGTGTTGGCACAATATTTCTGAAATTCTGATAATTACTTTTGATGTAGATATTATTTTATCTTATTTCAATATATCATTCGGTGATTATACTTCAGAAATTCAACACTAGAACAATAGCGATCACAATGCACAAAAAGAGAGACAAGATTTACCCTGGGAAAACCCATTACAGGGAAAAACCCAGCAATCTTTTCAATAGAGATTTTCTTTCTGTTCAATAAGAGACACACCAAGACCTATGGTCAAACATAGTCTTCTCCTCCAAGTCAAGTCACCCAAACTGATGTTGCACTTTGTTCTGCTTGCCTAATCCAGAAATTTCGGCCTCTCAACAACTGTCCAGTAGCCCAGAATTTTGGCCCTCAGAAACTGCCTAGTAACCCAAAAAAAATTGGCCCACCCGCAATAGAATGCCCAAAAATAGTGTGAATCAAAGAGAGAGACTTATATCCAAACGTGTGAGCTGATGAGAGAGGAGAGAGAGAAACTTGGCCTTCTTCCTTTGTCCGGCGTCCTTCTTGACCTCCTCTTGCCCAGAAGTTGTCTTGAGTGAGGAATGTGCATATGCCAAATGAGGAGCTCAAGGTGTGTTTATATGGTAGTCTGTTTAGGGTGAATAAGCATGTCTCTTGGCCAGGGCCAATTTGACTTGGAGGGATGCCAACTTGTCACTTTTTGGAGCCAAAAATTACATTTCAAAAATTAAAATTTACATCTTTTAATAGTCGCAATAGGATTTTGAATCAAGATAACAAAAAAAAAAAAAAAATTGACTTCAACATTATAAATATGCTTTACAATGATAAATATAATTACATCAAGTGACCAAAAGTACATTATGAAGACCGACTGTAGTTACAAATTCAACACTCCCTCTTAACTAGGGAGGTATTCATCATCACTGTCATAGATGTTCTCATATTGAACAAATTTCTTTAAAGAAAAGGTTATCCATTATTACTAGCATCATCATCTATCATCAACATCCGCTAGCGGCCATATCTGGGGTTGTACCAAACCCATGGCAATGTCATCAGCATATTAGGACTCCTCCAGAGTGATTAGTCCTTGAATCCCATGGCCACCACCTAGGCCAAAACGCTGAGACCCTCAACTAGAAAGCACTCACTCACCCTTCCTAGTGAACACTTTGGGCCAAGACCTCACTCAACCCGTTCCTAGTTGGTTAGCAGGTCTAGATGTTGAACCGAACTTTACTCCACCCTACCCGGTGTGTGATCAAGGTCGAGGACCTCACCCACTTTTTGGGTGTGTGGTCAGGGTCTAGAAGCTGAAGGACCTCACTCCACCATGCTTAGTGTGCGATCAGTGTCCAAGACCTCACTCCACCATTTTTGATGTGTGATCAGGATCCTCCTCCAAGAGACACTCACTCAACACTGTCTGTTGAGCCCTCTGGGTCTCTTGGACCCATGTCCATCCGTGCTGCAGATAAGTCAACACTCCCTCTCAACGAGAGGGGTGATCTCCACAAGGCCCATCTTGTCTCTGAAGTACATGAACTTGTCCCTCGGCAATGACTTCGTTAGAACATTAGTTGTCTGCTAATTGATGGATATGTACTCAATCCTTATTGCTCTCCTCTGCACCATGTCAAAGACGTAGTGGTTCTTGATCTCAATATGCTTTGACCTGTCATGGAATACGGGATTTGCTGAAAGCTTTACACAACTTTGATTATCACAATGTATCGCTGTTGGTTCCAAATCTTTGTTGAATAGTCCTACAAACAACTTTCAGAGCCAGACTGCTTTAGTACAAGCCCCATTCGCTGCAATGTACTCTGCTTTAGAAATGTTGAGTGCTATTGACCTCTTCTCCCTACTCATCCATGATATCATAGCGGATCCCAAACTGAAGCATACTCTCGGGCACTCTTCCTGTCTTCAACACTTCTTGCCCAATCTGTGTCTGTATATCCCTGAAGCTATACATACCTGTTTGCAACATATTCCAAACCATAATTCACTATACCACACAAATATCTCAATATGTGCTCAGTTGCAATCTAATGCTCATGTCTTGGTTCTATCTGGAATTGGCTCAAAGTGTTCACAACAAAGCAAATGTCCGACTTGGTGTTAACCCAATACATCAACATACCAATTAGCCACCTGTAAATAGATGGATCTACCAAACTGGAGGCATAGCCTCTTGACTTCTTCAAGTTAGTCAACATGGTAGTTGCCATGGATTTTCAATCCATCACTCCGAAATTCTTAAGGATCTTTATCACATACTTCCCTTGACCATGGAAGAATTCACTAGGTTTCTACCATACTTCTAATCCTAAGTAATAATGCATCAACCCAAGATCCTTTATAATGAACTTGGAAGCCAACTGCTTCTTGCACTGAATGATAAGAGGCTTGGCACCTATCAAAAAAAGTCATCAACATATCATAATAGGATCAGAGGTGCATTCTTCACAACCTTAAAGTAAAGGTTCTAATCTGCTTCATTTTTGGTAAATCCCAGTCTTGTCAAATTGTTAATTTTCCACTATTCTATGTTATTGCAATCATTTAGCCCAATCCTTTTCTTCAATTAACAATCAATTTCAATCTTCTAAAGATTAATAGAAATTGTAAATAGAACAACAAATGCAATGTACAATAGAAGACAATCAAGAGCAATAATAGAGATAAGATTTGGTCAAAGACCAAGGAAAAAACCCCAAAGGGGGAAAACCTTTCAAATTCTTCTTCTTATTAGATTGTCATCAAATGTTCAACAAATAGATTACAATGATCTAATTCATAAACCACGAGTCAAAGGTCAACGACTTTGACTTTGACTTTGCTGGTGAAAGTCAAGTCAAAACAACCCCAAAATTGCTCGATCAAAGGAGAGAGAAACTACAGTAAAACTTGTGGTTGACATAAGTCAACACTGCCCAAAGTGCCTTGATATTTGTGCCAAATAATGCAACCTCCAAGAACAAATCCAAAACTGAACTCAAACCAAGTCAAAGTATTCCCAAACACCAAAATGTCAATGCTAGTCAAAGGCTGTGTTACCCACCACTAGTGGGTGACCCCTATACGAGAATTTTTCTCCTAGATTTGTCTTCAGCTGACAACTAGTAGCCCCTTGCACCCACTAGATAGCTCAATGTGCCACCATTCTCTGCCACTTGAGCTAGCCATTGTGTGCCTTCAGCCATCCGTTATGATTGTATGTTTGAAAGTGGGCCTTCCAACCCCGAAGGTATGGCTTTTCATTATGTAATTGGGTGTTTATGCTTGTTTTTCTTAGGCACATTTGGACATGGATTAGTGGGGGGAGTCGTCGAAAAGAATGGGCTTGGATGGTAATTTTGTTCCCTTGTCCCAACTTGGTGGTTAATCTTTTCTCCTAGTCCCATGGGATCTCCTCTATTGGATACTAGCTTTAGGAGTGGCACTACATTGTAAACCATGATTTTGGTTGCGCGGTCTCACTTCCCGATACCATATATCTCACACCCCTCCGCTTATTATAACCCCTTTCCACTCTTTTCCCATTCGGGTCCACATTTGTCCATTGAGTCCACAAGGAGTTAGCCTCCCCCTCCCCTTGTCCACACTTTGGATCAGGCTTGGAACGATGTCCCAGAGGTTGATGCAGCTAGAAAGAAAGTTAAAAGCATAATTTGGCCACTTACAATAGGAAATGTAACACAAAATGCAAAACATGAGCTCTACCCCATATCATTATGGCCACCACCCTAGTTCCTAGGGCCCCTATGAGTGCCCCTTGAATCATTTAGGAACCCATGATTGTCCCAACCCCTGGCGGCTGATGAATTGCCCAACCTTAAGGGGGTAATCTCTACTTTATCATACACATCATGTTCTCATGCCCTGGAGCCTCGAGTAGTTAAAAGAAAGAAAATCAATAAAATGCAAAAGGCATATGAAGAAGAATGGAGAAACAAAGGCTGGGGTAACTCATGTACCGCGATTGCTCCCTCCTACATCCATATACCCATGGGTGGATTTCCTCCATCATAACTACCCTTGTATCATTACATGTGACTTGGAGCTTTCCCTGTGTCCCCACTCCGTTACACCATCATTTCACATGACACCTGCCATTTGATAGATGTACCATGGACCTGTTACTCCCTTGGAGGTTGAAACTGTTGGAAAATATGATTAAGGAAACATTTGTAATCCCATTTTCCATTCATTATAGTTATTTGTGATTATGTTCTTCTACTTAGATTATTATTATGTGTGTGTTCTTCATAATCAAATAAATGCCAAACAATAGAGATCACATGAACACAAGATAAAAACTTCACACTAGGGAAAAACCCCTCCAACAAGGGAAAGCCCACAATAACTTCTCTTTCTTATCAACTTTCAAAGGAGACTTCCAAGACCAAACACAAGACCTATAGCTTCCTTCAAGATACAAGTCAACCAACCATCAATACATATCTTCTTTACTTTTGAACTTTGTCTTCTTTATTTTTGCAACTTCAGAACCTGTGGAAACCCTAGCAAAACCTAGGATCTTTGCATGTGTGCACTACAGACTTTTGAGACTTATCTTCTTCTTTGCTTAGACTATTCCGACTCTCATAGACCTTTGCATCCCTTTCAGACTTCAGAACAAATCCAATATGTGATTGCTTGATGTATGTTTTAATGGAGGTTGAAGTCTCTTTATATATAGCCTTTCGAAGTGGCTCTTAAGCCCAATCTAGGCCAACTTAGGATAGTTGGACGACCTGTTCTTTTGAGCCTTCTAGACACTTTCAAATAAAATATATTTTATTTCTTTGCCCAATGGGGTCTTTTACATTACGATATTGAATTTGACTCAAGACAAAAACCCTAGAGCACACAATGGGTGCTTTGACCTATTGACCAATGACCCAAGCATGTAACCCATGCTTTAATAAGTCAATTTTCTTTTCTTTTTCCAATACATAAGAATTACATCATGACATAACACAAATGATAATTATGAAGACTGAAACTAGTTACAATCTCCAACAGAAACCACCTAAGAGGGTCCCTTATTAACCTCTCTTGTTGTGCAATGAAACACTTGTACCTTCTAAAGCCAATTTGGAAGGGCATGCCACTATGAAGTGTCCACCTTTTCCCTTTGTTTAGAAAGCTTATTTACTCAATTGCACTAATGGATTGTTGTACTGGAAGGTGAGGAGATGCATTGGATCTTATACAAGATTGCAGGTGCATATCCATTTGGACTTGGTCTCCCTATACGAGGTCTAAGCCCTCCAAAGGGTCATAATGGCGCCTGTAGGGTGAGCATTGAGAGCCATGGGCCTCCACTGCAACAGAGCGTTGATTGCCATGCCATGGGCTTCTTCAGCACCACATATTTCTTGCTCGTGCCCCAATTACATAGATATGATGATGCACTTGGACCATGTTGCCCAACCAGCCACATAATTGCACCTGACACTTGACAGCTAATCCAAGGCCCAGATGGCGTGTGGTGTTGTCTCATACGGAGAGACATGGGAGGGCACGTGCCATCATTCTAGCCCTTATTGATGGAGCATCGACATGACTGATCTAGTTGGAGACCCATGAGACCATTAATTGTGCCCCACAACCACTTGGGAGCACCACAGATTGTTTTCTTGGAAACCAAGGGGCCACCCCCTTGGTCATCATTTAGAGAGCCCTCCTCTTCATCATGGCACATGGAGGACTTCTCTTGGCCTTGCAATGACCCTTTGCACCATTGTTTTATCATTTCGGCCTGATTAGGAAGGCTTTATTTTATACTTTCGAGCTATTCTTTTGAGCTATTTGGTGGGCTTGTCATCAATAGGGTTGTTATTTGCACATTAAAATTATTTTTAGGGGCCTAATAGGGCTAATTAGACCATTTGAACTTGTGAGAGGCTCATATAAATTAAAGGAGAGCCTCATTTGTAACTCATCATCATTTGGATTGGGATTTTCTCTTCAAAAAGAATTTAGACCTGCAATTGATGTACAAAATTGGATGTCATTGATGCATTTTGATGTTTGGGATTTTCGCCATCTTGTCTTGGAGCTTCTAATTGCAATTGTGATGGATGGATATACTCGCATTATCTTGTAAGTGTTGTTTTGATGTTATATCTTTAATTTGTTACGTGTCTAATGTATGGAATGTCTTGTCATAAGCGTACATGTGCCCCAATTAAATGCGAATTCATGAAAACACTGGGATTTTGAAGCATTGCATGCATTGCACATTAGATAATTTGAATGAATGTTCCTAGAGGCTCGTTTTGCTTGTTGCATCCTCAAATACCCATCAACCTTTGTTAAACGAAGTATAAATACCTCTTGTAGCCAAGTTGTTTCCTCTTAGGTTTAGCGAACGCTGCATAGCTCTCCTTAATAAAGCGAAATTCCATTTTTTTTGCCCTAACCCTAGAAGTTCAACTAGGGCTTAGTGTGAATCGCTTTAGAAGGGATCTTTTTGAGTGAAAATTGGTAGGCTACTACGCTATAGAGTCCTCTATTGACCCTCCAAATTTGAGGCAATTCCCGTGACTAGTTTGAGGGAAATATCAAGCCCTAGCTCCATCATCGATTCTAGCTTTAAACTTCTTTGGTTGCTGGCATTCCAAAGGACATTTGCTCTTGAAAACTCAAAGGAAGTTAATTATTCTTTTGGCTTTTCTTATCCTTGCTTAACCTAGATATATCCTTGAAGATCACCTTCTAGCCCTCGGCCCTGCTTGGATTTTCTATAGGTCTCTCTTGTGGTCCCGAACCTTTATATGGTCGTTATCTTACACAACCCTAAAGAAAGAACTTGCATCTTTAGGAAGCCTTTGGTTTAAGAGTGTCCCTTGTGATTGAATAACCTTTCCTCCTAGGTCTAGCTCTCCTCATAAGCCTTTCTTGGAGAACCATTAACTTCTCTTTTAAGCAATTGAGCCATTATTTGAGCCTCTCCTTTGAATGGGTTTTGGAAATCACACCACATGCCATTGATCCTATCATTCAAGTGATTTCCCTCAGCGAAAGCTCCCTGCACTTTACAAACTTTCATTGATAGGAGGGGTCCTAGTATTAGGGAAATCACTAAGAATAATGTATCAATGGTGTGGAGGCTGTGATTTCAAGAGCCTATACAAAGGAGATACTGTAATGATAGGGCTCGCTTGCTTTAGAAGCAAGATGTGTGGCTCTCCAAGAAGGGCTAGAGGGAGACCTAGACATAGGGTTGAGGAGTATTTCTTGACATGAAGTGCCCTAGGAATAAGAATCGTATGATAATAGGGTTTTCTATGTAATCCTTGTGAAATTGGAATGACAAGCCTGCAAGACCACAATGAAACCCTAGTGGACCCAAATGAGGTCAAGGGTTTGGGGTGAAACTTCAAATAAAGGGTCTTGACCAAGCGAGGGAGAAAAAAAGGATAAAAGAAAGTGGATTTGACTTTGATACTTTAATGCAATGACCATTAATGAAGACACTACCCGAAGGAAAAATAGGGAGAATGGTTCTCGAGCTAGAGCTTCGCAAAACTTGAGATTCCACTGTACCATCATTGTCAAATAAATGGAACACGATCAAGAAATGAGTGGAATTGAAGGATCCCATGATGTGCAATCTGCTCTTTGCTATGGTGGAGGCCCGTGGCTCTCAAGTCTCAACGCTCACCCTACAAATGCCAATATCACCCTCTAGAGGGCTCGGACCCCGTATAGGGAGACTAAACCCAAGATGAAGACCCACTTGCAATCCTGTATAAGGTCTAATGTGCCCCCTCACCTTCCAGTACAACCAAACATTAGTGCAATTGAGTTGATGAGCTTACAAATCATGGAACCAAGTGGACACTTCATATTGCCAAGCCATTCCATAATGTGTTTTAGAATGTGCAAGTGTCTCCAAGATCAAGAAGAAGTTTAACCAAGGACCCTATTAGGTGGTTTCAACCTCTAAAGGGGAGTGACATGTCCATGGTACATCCATCAAATGGCAGGCGACATGTGATATAATGATGGAAGAGAGTGGGGCATCAAGGGAAAGGCTCCAAGCAACATGCCATAGTACAAGGGTAGCTACAATAAGGCAAGCCCACACTTGGGTGTATGAATGAAGGAGCGAGCAATCATGGTACATGGGTTACCCGAGCCTTTGTTTTTCCACCCTTCTTAATATGCCTTTTTCCGTTTATTGATTTTTCCTTTTATAATTGCTTGGGGTTCCAGGGGATGAGAGCATGATGTGTGGGATATAGTAGTGAATACCCCCTTAAGGTGGGGAAATTGTTTCAAATATTTTTCTGGATCCACCGCATAATGTCAGTTAGATAATCGACGTTTCGAACCCGCAACTGTGGTTCATCTTCAGGAAATTTATTGCCCACTAGGGGTTGGGACAATCATGGGTTCCTTAATGATGAAAAGGGATGATATAAGGGGCCCTAGGACCCAAGGTGATGGCCATAATGATAGGGGTAGGAGCTCATGTTGGATTTTCCTCACGTGCTAAATTTGTATGTCTCAACCATCTTTTACATTTTATGGTACATTTCCTGTTGAGAGTGGCCAAAATATGCTTTTTCCTTTCCTTTTAGCTGCATCAACCTCTGGGGCATCATTCAAAGGTGTGGACAAGGGGAGAGGGAGGTTAACTACTTGTGGACCCAATGGACAAGTGTGGACCTAGATGGGAAATATGGTGAATGGGGTTATAATGAGTGGAGGGAAGCGATGTATATGGTGTTGAGATGCGAGACCATGCAACCAAAATCGGGATTTC
This sequence comes from Pinus taeda, assembly GCA_000404065.3. Lineage (NCBI taxonomy): Eukaryota > Viridiplantae > Streptophyta > Pinopsida > Pinales > Pinaceae > Pinus > Pinus taeda. Next base: position 188,161 of record APFE030113291.1, on the reverse strand, counting down.
CCATGTAATGCCACCCCTAAAGCTAGTAGCTAATAAAAGAGATCCCATGGGACTAAGATACAAGGTTAACCATCAAATTGGACAAAGGAGAAAAGAGTACAAACCAAATCACTTTTTCCGTCGAATCCCCACAATAATCCATGCTCAAAAGTGTCCATGATAAGTAAAAAAAAATACCCAACTACACAATGATACCTTCAGTGTTTGAAGGCCCACCTTCAAACATACGATCATAATAGATGGGAAAGGGAGCATATGGCTGGATTAGGCAGTGGAGATATTGGCACATCGAATTATTTGGTGGTTGCAAGCGGTCGCTCGCTGCCGGCTGAGGACCATATAGGAGAAAAATTTCCCCACTATGGATATCACCCATAGGTGGTGGGTAACATGTACCCCTCCTAGGATCCCTGCTAGATTGTGTGGCAACATTTTTGGCACTGCTATCGAGGACACGAGACGTGTGTTTTGCTCCCCATACGACAATATTGACATATCATTTGGGTGACTCCATTGAAATAATGAAGCCCTAGTTCTTCAATTGAACTTCAAAGTTAATGCTTGTAGGGTGAAGCAAGCATATATCAAGGCATTAAGAATTCAACTTGGTGACTCCACATTTTCTTTACATACAAAAACATGAAAAATGGACCATAGTGAAAGAGAAGTTGTCCCTGACTTTCCTTATAATGACCTTGATCCTCAAGACTTTCAAAAACTACAGGAAAGGTTGGGTGAATGGAATGAATTTTGTGACCATGTAGTGAAGCATGAGGATAAGGATTTCTTACTCGACCTCTATAATAGGAAGAGGGAAGACCTTATGATGTACAACAAGAATATGAAGAAAATACCTCTGACTATCTTTTCCTTGAGCTTGCCTATTACACTGGTGCATTCAAATCCTTGTGTCATGCCATTAAAGAAAAACATGGCACTTTACCCGATGAAATCATAGAATATTTGGATGACTAAGATGACCAAGATAGCAAGGATGATGTGGAGTCGTCATCAATTCCAAATTTGGGAAATAATAGCAATGATCTGGAAAGCATCTCCTCTGGGGAGTATGATGAGGATCTGGATCCTGAAAGCTGCCAAATATTGCAGAAGAGAATGGATAAATATAAAAAATCCTATCAGAAGTTGGTAGAATGATATAAAGCTAGAGATATCCTTTCCCAATTTTTTCAACAAGGAGCCAAGCTCTATGAGATGCGACAAGAATATAAAATAAATCCTACCAATGGCCTTCTCCTTAAGATTTTCTACCATGGTTTTGTTGTAGATACTTTGGGTGATATTCTCCAAGAAAAGGAGAAAGAGGAGCCCTCCATTCCTAGCCATGATGAAAATGATGATTCTAAGGAAAGTCATGATGACCAAGCAAATGAAGAATCTATGGAAGACCTTTCGACTGCAAATTTGGGATTTGGGTACGAATATGATGTAAATGGGAGCTCCATTGAAGTCCATAAGAATGAAAATGATGAAGTGGGACCTATCATTCAAGAAAGGGTGCTTAATAAATATTTAAAAGATATGAATATTGTGGCTCCTTGTGATGTTGACATTTCTAATTTCTTCCATATAAATGAGGGAAAATGGGATATTAGAAGCCATCATTTCGACAATGACCCTATTTATGATACTAACAAGGAAAATGAGGTTGAGGCTGGACAAATATTCTTGGAATAAAGTGAAAGGATTCAAGTGAGGTCACTAGCCAAGGGAAACCTAGGGCATGAAATGATCCTTGAGCTAGGGCTTCCAATATCTTGAGATCCCTTCATCAGAATTTCGTGAAATTTGGAGGGCCTCTAGAGAAAACCCCAGCTCAGTAGTGGGAAAGAGATCAAAGTCTTTTGATGGATAGCACGTGAGATAATTGATTCCCTAGATGACCTATGGAGGCTAGGACTACAAAAAGAAGGAGAGGTGAGAGAAATAAACTTTGAAAGTGACCACCTATGGAGGATTAGTGCCTTGTCCTTTGGGAGAGATGGAGTCAAGGATAATTTATTGTTCGGAAAGAATTCACCCAATCAAGGAGGCCTTCAAGAAACTTCGCATGGCATTAGGGCACGAGAGCAGCTACTTTAAGGACTTTATACTTCGATTTGCAATAATTGATGACTTATCGAGATGTATTTAGTATAAATTATCTCTAGGAACATTCACCCATTCATACATGGCCCATGACATGATGCAACGCTATAAAAGATCAAAATTTCCATCCATTCATATAAGAAAGCAACAAATTTCAAACTTGTATAGCGAAAATCCCATCAACATTCATGTGACAAAGTAAATAACAAGAATAAGCATGAAAAGAGCACTGACATGTACAAAAGAGTATATCTAATCATCATTTTATGCCAATAATGAAGCTCCAAGACAACATAGAGATCCAAACATCAAAATTCATCCATATCCTCCAAACTCATCCTCCAAAAGGGATAGCGAAAATCTCACAAGAGCTAATAACCCAATCCAAGTGATGATGATGAAAATGAATCACCTCACTTGTATTTATACAATCTCTAATGAATTCGAATGGCCTAATCTGAACTAATGATGCCCCTAAAATAAAATAACGTGCATAATAACAATACTTTTGGTGAGAAGCTTGTTACCGCTCAAACTAGCAGGGGACCTAAGGGGGATCCCTAAAGGGAAAATGCTAGGCCAAGTGCAACAAATGGAGACTTAGCTCACTGTCACCTCAGCTAAGGCTCCCTTCTATTTACAGACTTTCACCGATGGGAGGAGACTCGATATGTATGGAGTCACTAATGAATGATAAGTCAATGGATATGAGTGACCCAAATAGACCCTTTCCCAAAAAAATTTGAAAGATGGAGCTTGCTTGCTCAGTAAGCAAGGTATTATGTATTCTAGGGAAAGGAAGAAAGGATTTTGAGGGTTAGGCTTGTGAAATAGTTCCCCAATCCCTAAAATCCTTGTTAGAATTGGTATCCCAAATGGTTCTTGAAGAATAATCTTTTTAAAGGAGTGGGACCACACGGGGCTTGGTGGACCCGATTTAGGGTATGAGGAAAGTATGTAGAAACCAATGATATTCTTACTCTAGACAAGGTGGGGAAAAGATCAAAGAAATTATTTTCACTCAAAGATATTGTTTTGACCTTGTGAGGTACTAGCCTTGGGGATGGCAGGGCAAGTTTTGATCACGGAGCTAGGGCTTGTATTTTCTCCCAACTCTACGATCTGAATGTCTTCAAAATTGGAGAGATAGAGGAAGTCCAGCATAGGAAACCCTAGGAGAATGAATTCTTTTGATGGCTAGCTTGTCGAGAAATCGATGCCCTAGGTACCCCAATGTGGCTAGTCCTAGAAGGATGTGAGAGATTATGAGTTTTAGTGACCACCCTTGGTAGATCAATGCCTTAATATTTGGTAGAATGGAGTCTATGTTGAGTACGAGTAGGATTTCTTGGTTCCTAGTCAATGAGGCCTCAAGATTACTTCGTTTGCCTTCTAGGTCAAGAAGAAGCAACCTTGCAGCTTTTATACTTCGATGTGCAAGATAAATGGCTTTTCAAGGTAAAATTTTACCCCTAGGAGATTTCACTCACATTACATGGCCCATACATTGAAGGAATGCTATAATAGAGACAAATTCCACAATATTAAGCGATAAATTGTTAAAATTGGCAACTAGGGCCAAACTCCATGTGGGTCATCTTATTTATGGCAACTTATATTTTTCTTGGATCCCTCTCATCGAGAGGTGTAGGATTGATCTAAAGATCATCCTATTCCGATAAGTATTTATGAAGATATGAATTTATTTTGATTATGGACAAATTGTCAAGTCGGCCAGCAACTTATGTAGGCTCAGAAGCCCAACAGTCATGTCTATTCAACCTCTACGTTTTAGTATAAATAGAAGAGGGCTTGAAGTCATTTGTCACACACACACTCACTCTTGTGATCTCACTTCATCCTGTTTTGGGTTTGATGAAGATGAGAGCTAGAGGGAGTGCCCTAGGGTATACGTTGCCCTAGATAACATGCCCTAGATCTAAATGCAGTCATGGGAGAATAACCTCTACGTTGCTCAAAAAGTCAGAAAAGCCGGAAAAGCCGGAATGCCAGAAAAGTCGGAACTGCCGGAACTGTCGGAAAAGCCAGAAAAGCTGGAACTGCCAGAAAAGTCGGAAAAGTAGGAACTACTGGAATTGCCGGAAAAGATGGAACTGCTAGAAAAGCCAGAAATGCCAGAAAAGTCGAAAAAGCCGGAAAAAGCGGAACTACCGGAACTGCTGGAACTGCCGGAAAAGCCGGAAAAGCCGGAATTGCCGGGACTGCTAGAACTGCCAGGAACAACCAGAACTGTCGGTAACAGCTGGAACTACCAGAACTGCCAGGAACTGTCAAAACCGTCGAAGCATCTGTCTCCGAAGGAGAGCAGTATGCAAGGGACAGCTAACTAACATTGGGACAATTGTATGGTACTTAGCAGCAAATACACCAAGCATGCAATGTTACAACTAGCATGCAACAACAAGCATGCTAAGGAAAATAAGCATGTTAGTGACAACAAGCAAGCAAGGTACAACCAACACATAGGTCAAGATGGCAACATGGTGTAGCAATGGCACATAATGCAGTATAGTGATGGGTACAGTCATGATTAATGAAGCGTGATGAGATACAGCATAGTGATGATGGGTGCAGCATGGTGCAGCGCTGTGAGGTGCAACATGATGACGAAATGCAGCACAACGATAGGTAAAGGAGTCACCTTGGAGAATTAGTTGAAGCAGCATGTCTTCAACTGATCTCATGTATCATCTTCTTAGAGATGATCTATGCTCTTCTCTAGATAAGTCAAAGTGTTGACTTCTGTTGTAAATGTACTATCTCTCTCTCTCTCTCTCTGCTGAACTATTGAAAACATATAAGAAGAATTGATCAAGGGTTTCCCCACATTGGGGTTTGTCCCTGGCTAGCGCCACATCTTGTGTCCTCCTATCTTGGCTTGTCTTCTGCAATTTATATTTATGTTCTATCTGCAGTTTACTTTAATGTTGATGTGATTGCTAATCTGGAAAAGATATTGAGCTAACTATGAAAATTGAAATAAATTGCTCTAGCATAGAACATACCTAAAATTAACATGGTATCAGAGCTGAGGTGAAGACAATGCCCAAACAAGAGTGAAAGAGCAATCACCAAAGACAGTTGGGAAAGAACAAAAGGATCAGTGGATTCCTCATCCCTCTTCAAATTCACCGAGGGTGAAGTCGAAGCAGAGAATATTATCAGAATGGCGCAGCGGAAGTTTCTGATGGCCTACCTGAAGATCACTTCATTAGGAAGTTCGGATCTAAGAGTGGAAGGAAAGGCGGATGCCTTGGTTGCAATAAGTTCGGCCATTATGCGAAGGAGTGTCCGAATGGCAGAGACACATCTCTTGATGAAGATAACAATCATTCCAGGGACATCTTCAATGATCAAAGGAATGACAGGTAATGCAGGTCATCAAGAAAATGGTCGATTCTTCAAAGAAAGCAAGACCCCAGATAGATGGGTGCACTCTCTAATTTGGTAGAGATGGAAACAATCGTGGGATTATAATTGGAGCCAATGCCACCTATCCTAGAAAGGGTGTAGGGAATGTTATCCCTCAATTGAATGAGGGTAACTCAATTCATTTACAGAATCTATTTTATGTACCTGATCGCAAGAAGAACCTGGTGTCCATTAATGGAAGTCAAAGGTTTCAAGGTGGCACTCATCGATGGAAAGGTACCTGTTTGAAAATAGAATTTTCAAAGATGTTTTTGAGTTCAGGGTTGTATCAAGTTGCAGGAAGTCCACTGGGGACCATGTCCATTGACACATAGCACTGAAGGTCTGTGAGTCAGATGGTGACAGGGATGTCTGAATTCAAAAAGAGCATGAAAGTACATGTCTGAGATGTACCAAAAGAAAATCTTACAAGGGGACCATTCCCCTCATGTAGCAGGTCCATAGGTTTGGAACAACCTGAGGAGTTTGAGATTCATAATCGGGAATCTCATGTATACAGGTGGAAGAAAGCCCTCTATGGCTTGAAGCAAAACTCCCCAGGCATAGTATGAGAGGATTGATAGCTGTCAGATGAAGCTGAGATTCATTAGGAGTGAAACCGATCCAAACCATTACCCGAAGGTTGTGGATGATAGACCTCTCATACCAGCACCTTATGAGGACGACCTATTTCTGACAGGTGCAAACCCTCTCATTTGCAGAAGTAAGAGGGAGTTGGATTCTGAATGTGGAATGATAAACTGCAAGCCTGTGACTACCTCGAGGATATTAAATTTCAGAAGTTATATGGTAGTGATGTTGGACCAGATTTGGGAAATGCCTCTGAGTTTCATAAACTCATTGGCATTGATAGTCTTGGTGAACTTCCGTCCGGACATAGTTTTGCAGTTAGGATGGTGAGCTCATATTTGGTTGAGCCTCACTGGATTGGTGCCAAGAATATTCTAAGATATCTTCGGGGCACAATCTCTCATGGATTGAGATACACTGTCAGAAATATGAAACTGCATGATTATTTGAATGCTGAGTGAGCAGGCAGTGTGGAGGATCACTAGAGCACTTCTCAGTGCTGGTTCTCTTTGGATTCTGCTTTGATATCATGGATGAGCAGGAAGCAAATATCGGTTGCTATAAGCACCACCGAGACTGAATACATAGCTACGAGTATGATCTCGTGTGAAGCTGCATGGTTGCAGAAGCTCTTAAGTGAGCTGGTTGTACACATGATGAATACCACTGTGATTATCTGTGACAACCACAGGTGGGATTCGATTATTGAGGAATCCCATATTCGATGATTGCTCCAGCAGATAGACATCAAATACTGCCTTATCTGGGATATGGTAAATTGATGAGTGAGGAGGCCCCATCACATTGAGACTGATGTACAGGTTGCAGACATTTTTTGTCAAAGCCCCGAGGAAAGGTCAAATCTGTAACTTTCCCGAACGACTTGGAGTCGTCGAGAGACCTTCTTATAAGGGTCCTACATGTTGCATGCATTGAGATCTGGGAGCTCTGGGGGGCTTTGGGTACATACTGGAGCAACATACAACCACAGGGTGACTCACCCGCCCCTGGTGGTGCGCTATGGAATAGGATGATTCGTTCTCCTGTGGGCCAGGATGATTCGTTCTCCATGGTGACTATGGAACAGGATGATTCGTTCTCTGTGGCGACTGTGGAACGAGATGATTCGTTCTCTTATGGGCCAGGATGATTTGTTCTCTGTGGCGACTGTGGCACAAGATGATTCGTTCTCCTGTGGGCCAGGATGATTCGTTCTCCGTGGCGACTATGGATCAGGATGATTCGTTCTCCGTGGTGACTGTGGAACAAGATGATTTGTTCTCCTGTGGGTCAGGATGATTCGTTCTCCGTGGCGACTATGGAACTGGATGATTCGTTCTCTTGTGGGCCAGGATGATTCGTACTTCGTGGCGACTATGGGCCAGGATGATTCGTTCTCCATGGCATCCACTGATAGGATGATTCGTTCTCCTGTTAAGGCATCCTACCCATGCAGTCTAGGACTCATGGGAAGTACCTCTCATTTGATCAATGAGCAGGGAAATGAGGATAGGGACCATAGTAGTTCTATCGATGGACGCATCGTTGTATCTACTGTACTCCCTATGCTAGGATGACTTCCATTGATCTGGGATCAAAGAAATTGATCTGAGATCAGTATGAGTGGTTTGAGACACTCTCTTGTGATATTGATCTGGGATCAGTATGAGTGGTTTGAGACACTCTCTTGTGATATTGATCTGGGATAAATAAAACTGACTTCGGGTCAGTAAGAGTGATGTGACGCACTCTCTTTAGATGAAACTGACTTCGGGTCAGTAGAGCAGAGCAAAGCAAAGTAGAGCAAAGCAGAGCTCAGCAGATCAGAGCAGAGCAGAGAAGTGCAGGGCACTGATGGCAGAGATAGTACAGGCGGACATATGGATCAGCGGATGGAGTTCTCCCTAGTTGAAAGGGAGTGTTAAAATTGGCAACTAGGGCCAAACTCCATGTGGGTCATGTTATTTATGGCAACTGATATTTTTCTTGGATCCCTCTCATCGAGATGTGTAGGATTGATCTAAAGATCATCCTATTCCGATAAGTATTTATGAAGATATGAATTTATTTTGATTATGGACAAATTTTCAAGTCGGCCAGTGACTTATGTAGGCTCAAAAGCCCAACAGTCATCTCTATTCAACCTCTACGTTTTAGTATAAATAGAAGAGGACTTGAAGTCATTTGTCACACACACACTCACTCTTGTGATCTCACTTCATCCTATTTTGGTTTTGATGAAGATGAGAGCTAGAGGGAGTGCCCTAGGGTATACGCTACCCTAGATAACATGCCCTAGATCTAAATGCAATCATGGGAGAATAAGCTCTACATTGCTCAAAAAGCTGAAAAAGTCGGAATTGTCGGAAAATTCAGAACCGCCGGAACTGCTGGAAAAGCCGGAAAAGCTGGAATTGTTAGAAAAGCCAGAACTACCGAAAAAGTCGGAACTACCATAAAAGCCGAAAAAGCCGGAACTACCAGAATTGCCGGAAAAGATGGAATTGCAAGAAAAGCTGGAAAAGCTGGAAAAGTCGGAACTGCCGGAAAAGCTGGAACAACGGGAGCATCTGCCAAAACAGTGGAAGCATCTATCTCCGAAGGAGAGAAGTATGCAAGGGACAACTAACTAACATTGGGACAGTTGTATGGTACTTAGCAGCAAATACACCAAGCATGCAATGTTACAACTAGCATCTGCCGAAACAACCGAGAACTGCCAAAACAACCAGAGCATCTGTCTCCAAAGGAGAGCAGTATGCAAGGGACAACTAACTAACATTGGGACAGTTGTATGGTACTTAGAAACAAATACACCAAGCATGCAATGTTACAGCTAACATGCAAGGGACAACTAACATGCAACAACAAGCATGCTAAGGACAACTAGCATGCAACAACAAGCATGCTAAGGACAACAAGCATGTTAGGGACAACAAGCAAGCAATGTGCAGCCAACACATAGGTCAGGATGGCAACATGGTGCAGCAATGGCACATAATACAGTACAGTGATGGGTACAGTCATGATTAATGAAGCGTGATGAGATGCAACATAGTGATGATGGGCGCAACATGGTGCAGCGCAGTGAGGTGCAATATGATGACGAAATGCAACACAATGATAGGTAAAAGAGTCACCTTGGAGAATTAGTTGAAGCAGCATGTCTTCAATTGATCTCATGTATCATCTTTTTAGAGATGATCTATGCTCTTATCTAGATAAGTCAAAGTGTTGACTTCTATTGGAAATGTACTATCTCTCTCTCTGTTGAACTATTGAAGAACATATAAGAAGAATTGATCAAGGGTTTCCCCACATTGGGGTTTGTCCCTGGCTAGCGCCACATCTTGTGTCCTCTTGTCTTGGCTTGTCTTCTACGATTTAAATTTATGTTCTATCTGCAATTTACTTTAATGCTAATGTGATTGCTAATCTGGTAAAGATATTGAGCTAACTGTGAAAATTGAAATAAATTGCTCTAGCATAGAACATACCTAAAATTAACATAAATGCATGCAGCAATTAGCCCTAGAACAACGAAAATCCCAATCCAACATATATGATAAAAGTAAACAAGAATAACATCAAAAGTACGTATTTACATGTAATAGAGTATATCCAAACCATTCACAATTGACAATAAAGAAGCTCCAAGAGAAGCTAAACCAATATCCATACATCAAAACTCATCCATAAAGCTCCAATTCATCCTTAAAAAAAGTGCGAAAATCTCAAAAGAGATAAGAGATCCAAACCAAAGTGATAATGAGCAAAATGAGCTTATCTCACTTATATTTATACACAACTTAGGAGTTCGATTTAGCCTCCTTGGCCTACATAAGCCCCAAAAATAAAATAATGTTCTAATAATACAACTTTTGGTGACAAACCCACCAAATTAGCTTGTAAATGAAAAAGTAAGCCTCTCAAGAGGTCAAATAATAATCTATGCATGTCGTAGGACCCTATAAGAGGCCTAATGAGGTCCATGGGTGCCACAAGGAAGAATAGGACCCTCAAAAGTAGTGGACAAGGGGTTGACCCCTTGTAATAACCTGTGGTGCTCCAAATGACATGTGGGGGCACACAAGTGTCCTCATGGGTCCCCAAACAAATCGAAGATGCCTGTAGATCGTTTGCAAGGGCTAGGATGATGGAGTTTCATCGTGCAAGTCCTGGATCATCTGCCAAGTGTATGGTGTAGATCTGGGTCTTGCTGGGCATGACGGATCAGGGGCATCTTCCTTGTCCAATAAGTGAACCACGAGCAATCTCTGAATGGTTGTGGGAATCCATGGAGTTCAATTTGCTGTTGTGGAGGCCCATGGCTCTCAATGCTCACCCTACATGTACCAATGTAGCCCTCTGGAGGATTAGGACCCTGTATAAGGAAACCAAACCCCAAATGGAAACCATTTGCAATCCTGCATAAGATCTAATGTGTCCCCTAGCCTTCAAGTACAACAAGTCATTAGAGAAATCAATTAACTGAGCTTACCTAGTCATGGACCACCGTTGGGGACTTCATAATGGCATGCCCTTCCATAATGGACTTCAAGATGTACCAATGTCTCCTAAACTCCAAATGGGGTTAACCAAGTATTCTATTAGGTGGTTTCTACTTTTAAAGGGGATAATATTCAAGGTACATCCTTCAAAAGGTGGTGGCATGTGACAAATATGGTGGATGAAGTAGAGGATGAGAAGGGGCAACCCTCGGTCATATGCTAGGGTGCAAGGGTAGCTAACAAGAGTGAAGCCCACAATTGGGTTTATAATGTATTGGATGGAGAAATCGTGGTACAGGTGCATCGACCTTGATTTTCCACCCTTCTTTTATGCCTTTTTCATTTTTATGACTTTCTTTGATTCACTGCTCAAGGCTCAAGGGGGTAGAGCATGATGTGTAAGATATAGGCTCATAGAACCTGTAGGAACCAAGGTGATGGCCATGATGATGGGGTAAAGCTCATGTATTGGCTTTTGCCCACGTGCTAAAAGTTTTTTTCCTAACCATCTTTCGCATTTTGTGGTACTTTTCTTGTTGAATGTGGGCATATATGCTTTTAACTTTCTTTTCATCTGCATCAACCTCCGGGCTTCATTCCAGGGCATGACCCAAGGTGTGGGCAAGGGGAAGGGGCAAACTAACCCTATGTGGACCCAAAGGAGGAATGTGGACCCAGGCAGAAAAAATGATAGATGGGGTAGTAATGAATGGAAAGAGGGTAATATAAGAAGATAAAGGAGTAGGACCACACAACCTAAATCAGGGTCTTCCATGAAATACCATCCCTGGAACCAAATGGTCAGTAAAAGAGATCCCACAGGACTAGAATTCAAGGTTAATTCCTAAAGGGGTCTAGGGGATAAAAGCACATACCTCGCCCATTCTTTCCGTCGAATCCCCCCCTTAATCCATGCCCAAAAGTGTCCATGATAAGGAAACTACAATACTCAATTTCCAAATGACAAGGCATACCTTTAGATTTGGGAGGTCCACCTTCAAACATATGATCATGGTAGATGGGTGAGGGACCACATGGCTGGCTCAGGGGGCAAAGAAGATGGCCCAATGAGCTAGCTAGTGGCTGCAAGGGGCTGCTAGCTGCCGGCTAAGGACCATCTTGGAGAAACTTTTCTCCTAGGGATATCACCCACAAAATGGTGGGCAACATCTGGCTCCAACTAGGGCATGATCTCTCGAAGAAGTGGGCGAAGCTACTCGAATGATAGGTCACGAGAACTACAACAATCTCTTGGTTACCGTAGGTCTGTCACCTACACATACAATAGATGGAAAAACACAGGGAAACAAACTTTCATGACGTCTCATGATTGCACATGCTAATATCTTAGGCCATAAAACCAACAGGAAAATAAAATATGCAAATATGCATCTATCTACCAAGAGAAAACCATATGATGTTATTTCTAATGCAAAAATCAGCATGCAATGCATCCTACCCTACCATGCATATGATACAATGTCAAGCCTCAAGATAATACTCTAGGAGTTTCCCATTCATGGAAAGGGGAATGGCTTCTCTGTCCGGTGTTTCTAAATGATATGAGTTCACTCCTGCCACACCACTTATCTTGAATGGACCTATCTAGAGGTTATCCCACTTTTTGTGCATACCAGGTTTTTCTCTTCTTTTATCCCACAAGAGCACAAGGTCATCAGGATTGAAGGCTTTGTGTCGGGTATATTTGAAGGCGGCTTTGATTTTATCATGAATACGACCAATTTGGTCAAAAGATTTCCTTCTATTTCCGTCGCTTTCAATTAGTTGATCAATCTAGGATTGTATGGCGTTTTGTTGTTCGGGGAAAGTTTTCAGGCATTCAAGGATGGGAAACTACATTTGAATAGGTAATTTGGCCTCAGAATCATAAATCAATTGGAATGGGCTAAAACTAGTGGAAGCTTTCACGGTTATTCGGTCAACCCATAAGGCATAATTGATCTTTCTATCCCACCCCCTTTTATTATCACCAATGGTTCTTTTGATAATTTTTATGAGGTTCTTATTACTCGACTCAACCTGCCCATTTCCTTGAGGGTAATAGTTGGAAGAATGAGATAATATTATGTCATTATTGTTACATAGGGATGTCAGATCCATGGAATCAAAAGCTTTGGCGTTATCAATGACAATTTTGGCAGGAACAAAATATGTAGTAATAATCTTATCCTCAAGGAAATTCATAACCACTTGGTCAGTTGCCTTCTATGCCCATTGCTAGAATCGTCCTTGAATTCATCCATAAAATCTAAGCCCCATTGTTGGAAAGGTGCGTTGATAACAACATTTTTTAATGGCATAGCGGCAAGGTGCTGCTTCCCAATGAATAGTTTGCAAGGTTGGCATCATTTTACAAAGTTAAGGGTGTCCACAAAGATGGTAGGCTAGTAATATCATGCTCCCAAAATTTTATGAGTGGTGGCTTGGGCAGCATAATATCCACTGCAAAAACCAACATGGAATTCGTTCATCAATTTTTCAAATTATTCCTCGCTAAATGTTATGCAACCAGCTCACAAAAGAAGAGATAGATCAATGACTTCAAAATTAGCCTCTTCGAGGGGGAAACCTCCTTTACATTACACAAATAAAAAAAATTTGGATGATACAAATGACAAGATCTTCTTTCTATATATAGGAGTGTTGGAGAGGTAAATCCCCTCTACGGATAGAGGCGATCCCTACTAGCCCAGAACGGGTCTAGCAACAATCAATCAATGCTACTATGCAAGC